>JAJCXA010000260.1:0-30933 GCA_026770245.1 Clarireedia aff. paspali H2
GTCACGTAGAAATTTGTGTGTCGGCCCTTAGCGTCAAAAATTTGTGTGTCGGCCCTTAGCGTCACGTAGAAATTTGTGTGTCGGCCCTTAGCGTCAAAAATTTGTGTGTCGGCCTTTAGCGTGAAAATTTTGTGTGTCGGCCTTTAGCGTGTCGGCCTTTAGTGTGGAAATTTTGTGTGTCGGCCTTTAGCGTCAAAATTTTGTGTGTCGGCCTTTAGCGTCAGAAATTTGTATGCCGCAGTTTAGCGTAGAAATTTTGCTGCCGCAGTTTAGCGTCAAAAATTTGTAAAGGTGTTATGGACATGAATGTGGATATAGATATTCAGATGCGAAGGTGTATTTCTCAGTTAGTTCCAGAGACCACTTCGGTGGAAGGTCCGTCTCATCCCTTTTATCCCGCCTCTCTCTCTACCCAGCTAACCATATCACAGACAAACAAACAGCTCAGCTAATCAACCAGCCAGGCAAAGAAAGTCAAGAGGGAGATATTTCCACGAGCCACAACTCTTGTATTCTTCCCTCCGCTCTCCCTCCCTCCCTGTCTAGAAGGCAATGAACTCGCAGACCAGCTCGCTAAAGCTGGAGCCAAAGAACCCTGCGACACAGACCTAGCAGGACAACCGACAGTCAGCGGGATTGGAACCCTAGCCCGACAAATGGGACGCGAACGACAACAAGACTAATAGGACTCCGCATATAGGACCCTCTTGCTCAACTACCGACACTAGGGCCTATCATACGAACTTAAGCCAAGTGACTAGCTCTCGCTACCACGATACACTATACACTAATAGCTCGCAATAAGGTCAGGTCACAGCGACTTTGCCTAGTACTACAGACGCTTCAAGCACGAAGGAGCAGTACTCATATACCGATACGGAAAGGACAAGTCCCTACTGTATATCCTACACTACACTCTCGCTAAGAGGTCCTTCCGATACTGGCCAGAACAGCCCCTACGACCACCAACTATAGACGAGTAGGTATATATATACCTGCAAAGCCTCACACCAGAGGGCTTCACCAAACTCCTCATAGTTGTAAGAATAGCGCTTACCGACTAACCCTACCTCCTGTACGACTCACGAATCACACTAGGATATAGAGAGTACTAACCCCCTGCTAATATTACTCTTACCTTCTCTTTTCCCCTACCCCTCCACACTACTCTACCCCTTTTCCTTTTGTTAGCTTAAATACCTTACTTCTCCAGCTGTTTCTAGCCTCGAACTCTTGTAGACCTTCCCCTCAGAGGATCAATTAGATTACAAGGAAAAAGGATTCTACTAGACCTATAGTCCTTTCGCCTATTTCAGGCAACCCAATACTATATAACAAGAACTACAAGGAACCTATATACGACTATCGAGCGTATATCGGGATATTACCCTACCTAGAACAAGGGAGATATCGAGAGAATGATTTACCAAGATTATACACCTTGTATTAAAGGTAAGATTTGCTTTCTAGGGAGGACTTGTTTTATTTTGGGACTTGTATATAATTTAGAACCTTAGCTTAGCACGCCCCGTATGCCCCACAGGAGGCTTGGCGCCGGGCTGTTGGCCCAGCGTCCCTGGCGTTAAAGAATATCAATCAATCAATCAATCAATCCCTCCCTGTCTCTTCAATGGCAAACGAGGGATGATACTCGAGCCATCTGCTATCTATCTAGCTCATGGATCAAACATCACCACCAGACCAGATTGCTAGATCGACGTCGGGCATTGGTTTTTTCGGTACTTTTGCTTGATGGGTAGCTGTGGTTACATATACTTTTTCTTCTTCTTTTTTTCCCTTTCGGATAGGGGCGATTGCTAGGGTTCAGATGGTGTTTTGCAGTAAGGGAAATGATTAAAGACTCTTGGTGTGCAGTGCATGTGTCACAGATATCCAATCGAAATATCTTTCTACTTCAAACAAGTTTTTGCCGTCTAGTCCATCATCACAGGCTGTTATGCTGGAATTAAGACTTCAAGTTCACGAATCAACAGCTCCGAATAAATATCTTTTAAAGTCGTTTGAACAATTCATATGTGTCTGACATAAAACTAAATTTCCAAAAAGAAATGCATGGTATCATATCCCCACCCGTTTGTTGTCCTTGTCCCAGCAAAGAAATCTTTCAACCACTCAAGACATCTCCACAATCTCCTTTTCTTTCTCAGTACCAACAACCGGTGTCTCGGTCCCAGCTTCCTTGCTTTCTACATAGATCGCTTCTGGCCGGTGATGCTTGGATGGATGCTGTTTGCCAGTAATATCTAAGTAGATGGATTTGAATGTCCTCGCTAGTGACTTGCGACCCTCAACGACGGGGTAGACGCCCACGCAGAGTGTAGATCCGATCAACCACTACAAGCAATCATTAGTTTTTCCGTTCCTTCTGTTGTATGAGTGAAACATGAAATGAAAACAATACGTACGATAATACCCACAACAACCCAGCCCGTGAAGAACTTCTCCGAAAACACATATCCACTTCCATACATTGGCATCGGCCACAAGACCAACAAAGCCAGTGTCAAAACAACAGTCATCGTCTTTGCAATCGTCGAAGCCCGCAATAACTTTCTCTGTTCAACCACCTCATCGGCTTCTGACCCTCTGCTTTCTCCAGGAACAAGTTCTAGATCGACGTCCGCTTCAGCAGCGAGGTCGTGATCGTCGCCGCGACGGATCGCTGCCATAGATACCCAGTCGTATTTGTCCCATCCGAAGATCAGGGTAAAGATAGGAATGAAGATTAGTGGGGAGAGGAGAGCGGTGACGTTGCCTGCTAACATAGGGTTGTTGGAGCCGGTACAGTCGACGTTGAGGGAACCACATTCCTTCTTTGCGGTGACAAGCCAAGCGATTAATGCGCAGATGAGTCCGAGAGGGGGTGTTAGCGTAGCAGCCCATCGGTTGTGGCCAGCCCACATGATGGTGAGAGTGGCGGGGATGACGGCGGATGAGATTATGACACCCATCATTAGGTAGAGGTAACCCATGGAGATACCGGCGTAGTATACTATTTAATTTTATTTAGTAAGTGCTTAAAGGGAGGAGGAGGAACAAGAGAGAACAAACATCCAACTGAGAAAGCTGCCATAAATAATCCAAATCCAATAACCATTGCGTGAGACATGTAGATCAACCTCTTCCCGGAGGCTTTAGGGTTGAAATACGTCTGATAGATATCATAAGTAAAGATAGACGAAACAGCAATAAGCTCAGCAGACGAAGCAGAGGTGACAGCCATGAACACGATAAGAAGAGTGCAAACTGCACCTCCACTGCCGAGAATAGCGACCGCTGCGTAAGGAAGAACGAGACCAGCCGAGACATCGGCAGGATCCATACGGTTAGGGAAGGTCGGAAAGACAGGATTGCCTTCAAGAGCAATGGCAGCGAGTCCCATGGTTGTGGCACAAAGCCATGGAATAGCGAACCAGGAGATGCCGCCCATGATGTAGCCAGGAAGAGCGTGCACTGGGGAGGCAGCGATGGCCTTGTTGTAGTAGCCGTTATCTAGAAAGACACTGATGGAGGTCAGTTTCTGCTGCAACTTTAAGTGTAGATTCATAGACGAAACTCACGTTCCGAAGTTGCCAACAATGTTGATAACGAAAAAGATAGCTCCTTCTTTGGAACGCATAGTCAAATAGCTTCCACCAGCGTTACCCTCGATGGGGTGATCGGCAGCTGCTTTAACAAGAAGATCGAATACTGCTTTGGGAGAACCAAGGGTGTCGCTTGATGCATAGGTAGTGAATGCGAAGATGAGAATGATGATCAGGAGCATGAATGTGTGGACCTCGGCCTTGTTAGTCTAAGTGGATGAGGGAGAGAGGAGCTAAAAGCTTACCCAATCTGTGAGAAAGGTAGCTTTGATTCCACCGAACATGGTATACATGACGACACCTAGTGGGAGGAGGAAACAAGCTGCGAGATTGGAGTTAGTGGTTGATTCTCGGACAGCTAAGAGGAATAGGTAATCATACCAGCAGCAGTATGCATGCCAGTCAAAGACGATACCACAGCAGATCCACCAGTCAACAACATCGCTGTTACAAGGATGTTCGTCATCAGTCCGAATACTGTGAAGACAATGTGCGCTCCAACTCCATATCTTGCTTTGATAACCTCTAAGAAAGTCTACCGTGATAGGAATTTGGTTAGCCATTTATTTCGTGCATCCCAATACCTTCTACTCCGTCCAATCCGCTTCATATGTTCGATCTCATTCCTCTTCCTCAGCTCTTCCTTCAAACTCCAATTCCTAAAATCACTGGCATTGGAAGAGAGAAAACTCACATGAGCATTCGGTGCCCTTCTCTTCAACTCAATCGCAATCGTAGCAAATAGTAAGATCTGCACCGTAGCACCCGATGCATACCAGAATGGACCCGAAACACCATATTTATATGCCACACCAGAACTTTGCAAAAGTGTAGCGGCCCATGTCCAGGACGAAACGACAGCTGAAGCAACCAAACCGGACTTGACTGTACGGCCAGCTGTGCTGAACATTTCGGAGGTTTGTAGCTCGTGGTTGTAGCGTTTGAGGATCCATGTTACGAGGATCTGTAGAGGTAAGTCAATTAGCCATGCTGATCGGAGGATAGAGTGGTAAAGGGAAAACAAGAGACAGAATTGTGGTGGTGGCAGCTGGGTGTTCAGAAGGTGAGCTTACCATGCCAAACGCAAATAGAGCGCCCAAACCAAGGACAATGCCATATCCCCAGCCTGAATTGAGGGGAGGTGCGATAGCCATCTTGTTAGATCGACGAGTAGTCGTCCTCTCCAGCAAGTACGTTCAATCAATGGGCTGGGTTTGATTGAGATTTACTCTGCAGATAGAGGGGAAGAAAAGAGAAGCCGAAAAATGTTCCACACCGGATGTGACACGAAGGGAACAGAGCCGGGTATTATATTATGGTAACATGATTTGCAAGTATGCAGATAGACACATGTGAGTGGTACATTTTTCATACCGGGGCTTGATAAACCGTGATACCACCAGATACCGAGCATCAGTAGAGCAGGGAACCCAGCTCTAGTAGTGCGGATAAGGGTAAAGTAATCAAGAAAAAGAAATCCCATGGAGTTTGGCCTCAGGCAGACGAGCTTTCCAACGAACTGACCTATGAGCAACGAAAGATTTGATATGAGAAAGGACGAATTCGGTCGATAGAAGATTTGGGAGAGATAAGGTTGTAATTTTGTCAAATAAACGGCATTGATAAATTGGTAGAATCCCTGCTATCTCTCCTCTCCCAAATGGCGGGGCAAAAAGCTTGGGCGTTTGGGGGAGTAAAGCTCATGCATGATTTCTGTAAGCGATCTGCAGCAATGGCAAAGTCGATGGGTGATTGGTGTAGATGGCCTCGATAAGATGTGTGTTCGACGGCAGACCGATAAGGGGAGCTGTTTAGCTTATGCTTTTTCTGGGTGGGCGTGGGTGTGGGCATGGGTGTGGGCATGAGTGGGGAGGAAAGAAGGAGGCCAGATGAATGCACGGGAGGGCATCGCCAAAGTTTGTTGATGAACGTGATACCTCTCATATACCTCTGGAGGGCCGAAGAACACATCGAGAGCGGCGCGTTCCGACGACACTACTGCGGATATGCTGCACCCCACGCGCTGAGCCAAGTGATCAAAGTCCTAAAAAGCAAAGCATGAAGCCTTTAGGGTGCCGTCATTGTTGGCCAAAAGCCACCGTCGCATGCTCTGCACCTAAATTGGAGGTAAAATTCTAGGCATTGGAAGACTGTATTTGGAGCTCAGTCCTCTCAACTCCAATAATGGCATGCTTTGACCATAAAATGTTTGACGACAGCGCCTCTTAACACCCATCGGATGGACCTTGTTACGCTTGTACCAGATTTACCCCATACATAACCTCGACCAGCAGATTGACAAATTCCTTTGGGAGTTTCTCACGTCAGCAAATCCATCTCCTTAAGCAAAGACATTCAAAGGCCAACCAACCAGCAACTTGGCGCTCAGTCAATATCTTGGCACTGTGGAAGACACATACAACAATCAATGGGACAGTCGCAGTGGATCGCCTGAGACTTCAGGGTGTGGAAATCGCAATTAATGTTATGCTCATAATCTGCTGCTACAGAGAAGCCTGGATTGTTTATTCCCCCAAGAATTGAAACCCTCGTTTTGACTCGATCCATCGGTCCGCCGCCGTTAAAAACTCCAATCCGTTCCTCATCGTAAAAGAAAAATCGTCCCATTTCTAAACCTATCCCATGATCCCAATTTGGCATTTCGTCATTTCGCACAACTGACATCTACAATTCGATAAAAGATGAGCATCCTCCCACTACTCCTCCTCCTCCTCCTGTCACGCCACCTTAACCATACTGCATCGGTTGCTGTTGTTTCGGTGGCGGAGCTCCACCCCACCCAGGATTCATAGGACCCGGACCTGGCGGTTGATTCTGTAACGGGACTTGACCACCTCCATTGGCTTGAGCGCGAACATCAGGTCGGTTCTCGAGTGGTTGCGCGAAACGGCAGATGTTGCAGACTACATCTTCGTATGCGTGGAAGCTGAGCGGTAAAACGGGTATGAAGCAGAAGGTAAACCAAGGATGTCTTTTTATGACTTTTGCAGAGTAGTTTCCCTAAGTTATGTTAGCTATTACCTATTCCTAGAGACAGAAAACAAATGCGATCATGCAATACATACGCAGTTATGACATTGGCAAAGCACATTCTCATAGCCTTGGAGTTGAGAGGAGAACTCTGGATATTATTAGCTCAAGATCAAGTCACAATTGCAACGAGAGGAAGCGCATACCGTGCTCTCCGCAAGTAAAAATGAAGCACATTTGGACAACCTATTACTTTCTCGAGGTAAATGGCGATAAATACATGTGACCCCAGAAAGCAGTTTGAGAGGATATTGGACAATGATATTTAGTTGGAGAACGGCGCATCATATTTCAACGATTGAGGCTGTGCAGCTGTGCCAACGTAATCGGATTAATCGGCTTCCGGTAAGGAGCTTGGGCCTGAACGCTTGACTAACCTTGGAGCTAGGGTCTAGCGAAGAGTCATTAAACCTCAGCCTTCTCAGGAAATCTTTCTTTCTCTTTTTTTCCTCAAGCGTCGTCCTCATCAACGCTGCGTTTCTATGCTACAAACAGATATTTTTGTTCACTCAAATGTATCAGATCCTTGTGATCATTATTTTGCATATGAGAAATTCGGAGTACTCTTCAAATCACCTCGTTCCTTTGCTTGCAGAGATGAACAGGTCTGCCCGTGAGGGTTTGGCGTGATCCACGTCTGCAATTGGCATCAGAAAAGCAGGGCATAGTCTCTGTACTATTGTTCCTATGGGAGAGCCATTGTGAAGATTGTGTGTGCAAGACATACACTTAAGTGCAATACGCGGCGTGCTGGGCTTGTTGTCACTTAGGTGATGATGAGCCGGGTACAATTCGATTCCGATTACTCTGTTGAGGACGGCGCTTCACCTCTTTATTCTTTTAGGTCAGTACACATATCTTTCAGCAATAGAGTAAGGATACTACTAATTTGAACATAACTCTTAAAGCTGGTATTGACTGCGCACTTTTCAAAACGAATTGGGCTCAACAGACAAGTCATTGCCTGCGATTCATGCTTAGCCGTGGCATTCCTATCGTCCTGTACAGCACAATATATATTTGGTAATTCGCTGGAACCTTGATATCCTAAATTTCTCATGAAGGGCCTTGTGGTTTAGGCATGCAATGGCGAACGACACAAGACTCTCATTGCCAACCACTTCCATCTTTATTGAAAGAATCGAATTTCGGCACACTTCTTTCTCGACTTGCTGTTTATAGTCGAAACAGAACTTATAAACTCTGCCCCGAGGTTACATATGAAGGTTCGATGACCGCCAAAATTATATTGAGCGGTGCTCTATCCAATCCAGAGCCTCTATGGTTACAAAAGCAATATGAGGTAGGTTGTAGACGCCTATTACGTGTCCATGCGTTCATCCTGGCTCGCTATAGGTGCAAAACGGATTTGGTAGATGGTTCGGAGATACATTTCTGTTGTAACTAAGCTGTTATTTGCTACCTAGCTAGCCCCCAAGATAATTGAACTGAATCTCAACTACAAGCTTCAACTACTTGCCATGTTCACGGAAAGTATCTTGGTTCCCCGGTACCTGTGAAAATATCTCTTGAAACCCGAGCTCTAAACTCCCCCACTACTCATGCAGGGCACCGCCACTAAGAAATCTACCCCGCCGAGCCCGGGAGCACGTCAACGTCATGCTTTGAAATCGTAGAGGAAGAATAACGGTCTTTCCATCCACCGTCAATCAAATATAAATGAAAGCCATCTACTCCATCTCAAGCACTCTTCTCTTCCGACTCAAGATATCCAGATCCATCCAAATCAATTCTAAACGATATCTCAAAACCATGTCTGCAGCCCAAGAATTCCCACCCCGGAAAGTACGGGATGTAGTGGTTGAAGTAGCAAAGTTGTTAAAGGAGAGAGGGGAAACTGTCAGTGTGGCTGAGACTGTGAGTAATTCTTTGTTCTATCTGGAATTCCATGTTTGTGTGTTTGTTTGTTTGTTTGTTTGTTGGTTTTGGATTATAGTTTCCTCGAATGAGTTGGATGAGTTTTCACTTGCTTCCTTGCTTGCTGCGATTGATTGGGGTAGCTGCGTAGTTGGATGCTGGGGAAGGGAAGGGGAAGGGGAAGGGGAAGGGGAAGATGAAGGTATAGTTGAGAGATCATAATAGATGTGGACGGCGAAGAAGAAGCAAGTTATAGGATTGGACTGATGAGATCTTAAGGCAGCAGGTGGTATCATATCCGCTTCTATCCTCAGCACACCCGGTGCGAGCGGTATTTACAAAGGCGGGTTGACTGTACGTCTGCTCCATTGCGTTCACTCAGTTGCCTTTCATCGTTTATTCCAAGCAATCACCTGACGCTTTTTCTTATTAGCTATACACTCTAGAATCTCGCATAGCATTTGGTAAGATCATATCAATCTTTCCTTCCCTCTTGATCCAGTCTCTGTTCGACTGCATTGCAGGAGAGACCATTAACGATATTCACTGTGATACTAGCTGGATGGACCCAGGAATCCATAAAAGACTACCGCGGCCCTACACCACAAGTTGTTGAAGGTTTGGCGGTCAATGTCAGGGAGAAACTAGGGAGCACATATACGATATGCGAGAGCGGAACAGCAGGACCAACAGGTGGAGATACAAGGAACCGAACGCCGTGAGTTTCTGTTTCATTCAAGTTGCATTTCTGAACGCTGCGAGAGACGGAAGTGACATATTTGGCTAACCGACGGATTCACTCAAAAGAGGGTACGTAGCATTGGCCGTAGCGACGGGGAAGGAGTGCTATACGAAGGTGGTGGAAACGGGTTTGGGCGGGGATAGAGAAGCGAATATGATTGCCTTTGCGGCAGAGGCGCTGGGGTTTTTGAGAGATGTGTTGAAAGGGGATGCGAAGCTTTAGAGTGATGGGCGACTGTTTTAAGACGGAGGTGCACCGTGATTCACACGATCGATCTATAAGATCTCTTCGTGCTTAGCAGTGGTATGATGGGCGGGTCAACTTAGCTGGAGTATCCAGGGCCCCATCCGCTTAAGATTTGTTCTCTGAATGAATCCAGTTTATTCGGACTCTGCAGAATCAGAGCATATACACATGCCCAGTTAGGCACATACGTGATACACGCCCACAGTCGCAATGTTGCTGTTGCTCTAGAGGTATTGGGTGCTTATTCCAGGTCAAAATACAAGAACAGCACAATCACAAGAAAATAACGGAAGATGCATACTCAGTCCAAGGAGATTGTAAATATGGTATCAAAGAATTTACTTTCTTTCCTGTAATTATACATTTCGTAGAAGAAAACCTCATGCCATAACACCAACTAACCCTAACCTGGACTAGTTCATGAAGCCAAGCGACCGCCCATCGTAAAAACCCCAACCCATTTTTGTGTTCCTATCTTTCCCAATAAACAATCCAACTTATCTACCGAAATATCTGATCTCGAAATATCTCATGAAACAATACGACACTGCTGCAAAGGCAAACGCAAGTTCAAACCCAACATCACCACCGAACTTCGCTCCACAGAGCTTTCCAATGGGTCCAGTGAACCATACTTGAGCCATGCCCAGCACCGCACCCATCACACCAAAGCAGAAGGCGACGATGGCGGCGATTCCCGGTGGTAGTTTATCTGGGTTGAGGTAATCTTCGGGATGATATCCGCCAAAGCCACGCTTGAAGAAGATGTGTTCGGAGATGGAAATGCCCTCGTAGATTCCCAGCCAGTATGCGATCAGAAGCATGAAGTTCTCCAACACACTTTCGAATCGGCTGTAACCCGGGATTGCAATGGCGCAGTACACAATCGTACCAATACCGGTCCAAACGAAGCGCGGCACTTTTTGTGTAGCGCGAGCGAGGAGCTGGAGACTGAGTGATACGGAGTAGATGTTAGGGCAGTTGTTGGCGATGATGGAGAGGGCGAGAACGACAAGGCAGAACTGTCCGAATTTGCCAAGTGGTGGGACAATGACTGCTGCGAGGAGACCACCAATTCCGGAGCTTTCGTATCCTGCCATATATGCATTGTCTCCGCCGTTCGCTGCCATGCTGGTGGCAACTGCTGCGCCGAGCATTTCGGTGAAAAGGAGTGGGAAGATAAGACCAGCGAATGTCCAGAAAAATACCGAGATGCGGCTGCGTCCAACGGGTTGGTATACGGTGTAGTCAGCAGCGTATGAAGTCCAGCCTGTTGCAAAACCGTACACAGATGCTGCAAAGGAAAGGCAAGCACCAGCTTCGGATTTTCCAACTCCCATAGGGATGTTCGTGAAGTGGCCGGAGTGGGCGAATTCTCCGAGCACGATGAGGAAAATGATGAAACATGGAATCCAGGAGTATCTTTCGTATGTGTGAACGATCTTATACCCGAACAAAGTAATGAGGAAAGTCGCAGCTGCAATCACAATAACACCGGCCCAGCCTGGCATATTACCGTTGACTGCATGAAAGAGTTGTGCGCCTACAATGACGTTGACTGAACTCCACCCAATGCAAGCAAGAACGTTAAAAATAGCAACTGTGAAAGTCAGCACAGCTCATCCTAGAGGGCCTAGAGAATGGATGAGTGCTTACTGATTTTCACTCCGTACCAGCCGAAGAAAAACCTGGAGAGGACCATTTGCCTAAGACCGAACCGAGGACCGAATGTCGAGAAGAAGCATACTGGAAGCACACCCAGGAGATTGATGAAAAAAATAATAAGAATAGTATCAACGAAGCCTAGATAGAAGACAGGATATGCCAGAGCTCCTATAGCGAATGAAGACACCACCATATTTGCAGAGAGCCACTAGGAGGGGTCATTAGCAGGGATACTGCAGAACACTGCAGCGGAATGAACATACCATGGTTCCAATCTGGCTCATACTAGCATCTGTTCGCTCATCACTGGGGACGCGCTCGATACCTCTTGCTTCCACTCCGAATCTTCCAGCTAACCTATGCGCTTTCGCATACCAGGTATCTCCTTCGCGTAGGGACTCGGCATGGACTGCCCCGGCGTCGACGACTATATCTTGGCTGCTGGTCTTTTGGGCCGATTCCACATCATACCCTTTTTCCTGGTTGAACGCCATACTGAATTAAAAGGCCGCTCCCGCGGTCTTGTCCAAGCTATCGTAATCTGATGATGTAGTAAAGATGTATGTGAGTACTGCTTGCTATGTCTTTGTATTGGGAGGAGTGTTGAATATTCTGATATATATATAGAGAGAGAGTTCAAGAAGACCCGTCTGTCTGGGTAGGTGAGTGGATAGGTGGGTGAATAGTGCGTCTGCCTCGTCACCCAAAGCTAAGTTTGCTGTGCAGATGCAGATGGACGGATGGATGAATAGGCGAATATATATAGAAAGTCCTTCTCATTCACTCCCAAACAACTATCGGGCCAAAGTGATTAACGCAACAAGGATAATACCTCCGTCCGTAAGGTCACTGCACTACTCTAGGCCCCGCCCGGGACCTTGTAATCAATCCAATAAATCAATGAATGAAAGAAGAAAACGAAATGGCCCAAATAAAAATAAGCCACTAAGGGCAAGGGTAAAGCAGAGAAAACAATTGGGTGTGTGCGACTTGGACGGCCAACACCGATGTTCTGCCTATGAGAGGAGCAAACACGCTTCACTCTACAGCAGGTAATTCCGTAGGCTATGAAAACCAGATTTCCCGAAAGTCTGGGCAACTGATAAGGGATGCTCTTTCAGCCAATCTGGGGCGAGGGATTTTGCTGGCGGGGGGGGGGGGGATGATTTGTGGTGTTTGCTAACGTGAGACTAGGATGGGCAGTGCGCGAGGTGGACGAACAGAAGCGAGAAGATGGGGTTTGGGAACAATCGGCAGGCAAAGGGCTTGGCTAGAGGAAGAGGAGGAAGAGGCGAAGAATACTTGTAGAGTGGATAGAGGGATGAGGTAGATGGGTGGAGAAATAGATAGAGAGATAGATACGGATGGTGGAGATGGGATGGATGTACAGTACAGAGATTTCGTAAGGCGAAAGACAAAATGCAAATGTAAATCTGCGATTGCAGTTGGGTTTTTGGGATTACTATCTCGAGCCTATGCATACTGTACATACTTATGACATTCAGTCTATTAGTTAGTTAGTTAGTTGGTTAGTCAGTCAGTCATTCGCACAGCATTCGTCCCCTACTCACATCTTCCCATTTGGGAAATCCTGTGCCATATTATTATCATCTCCTGTATGTATATGTGCCTCGCAGCTCATATACATACATACATACATACATACATAAATACACCAACTACCTGTGCAGCCAAACCCCCTCCCCCCAAAAAAGAGCTGTAAATAATGACTAATTGATGCATGTAGTATCACGGTGAGAAAGTTGTGTACAGTACAGTACGTACCTATATTCTTGGGTATGCAGGCTCGCATCGCATCGCACGACAGCGTGAGTGCATCGATGCGGCGGGGATCTTGTCCCCGTACGCCACTTTGTAGTTGGATGGGGTAGGGTTGGGTTGTGCATGGAGCATGGAGCATGGATGGGGACATGTGGGAGACATGGGATGGGATGGAGCTGAAGTGGGTTTGAGCCGCGGTTGAGATAAGGAGGAGTACGAGAAGGAAATGAACGGGAGATGGGATGGGTGTAGGTAGGGAAGGAGAATAGTTCTACTGTACGGGTAAGCGGCCAGTTGTTTTGCCAAGGGGCCGAAATGGGGATTGGGAGGCGGTGGTATTTCGTATGGGCAGGCAGATTGATTCGAGTGTGATTATGGATATGACAAGACAGGATAATTGATGACCTCTGGCTAACTGGTTGACTGGTTGACTGGTTGACTGACAGCGAATGGCGGGAACATAGTAGCGAGTAGTACATGTAAGGCGGGTGAGGTTCATTTAGACTTCAAACACTCACTGCTGCAACAAATGCCCATACTGTACTCCAGTCAGAAACAACCTGATGCGTCTGCTTCGTACCAGTATGTCTAATAAGGCGATGTCATCTATCGCGCTTTGATGTGGGTCTCGTACTAGAGACACTCCACTTCCGTAGATCACAGACATATGTGGTTCAGCACAAGTCTTATCTTTCGCTTTACAACTTCGCAGCTGCCTGTGCTTTGCACTGGACGGGTTATTGTTTACTTGTTGCATGATATTGCCAGATGGGAAATTGACATGAATGCAAAATGCCGTCGCGTTTACGCGCAGAGGATCGAGTTCGTACCCTGCGTCATGCGGTTGGCGGTAGGTCGGCCGGCGCCTCCCTATCTAGATCATTGCAAGGGCACGCAACTAACTGTACATGCAAAAGTATGGTTGCTTTTACGCTCGTGTAGTGTTGGTCGTGGTCGTGGTGGCGGTGGTTGTGGCTGCTGATTTTGAAACGATCAATATGCAGATCATGGAGTAGACTGCAACTTTTCTTTTTCCTGGGGGAGCCTCCGAACGAAGTGCTCGGTCGGGATTGCCCGAGTGATAATAATGTAGGTTGATGCGAAGCTGAAAACCGTAGCTTCAATGCCATTGAGTTGGTTTGGTTGTTTGCTTCCCTCCGTCAAAAAATCCATCTTCATTTGTTCGTTTTGAGAAGAAAGTCCGACTTCTAAAAGTTACATCTGTCATCTGTCATTATCGCGATTCGTGCCATCAGGTTGTCCTACTCCGGCAACTTATGTCTGGAACGAAAAAGTTACATCGCACAATACCATTACACCAGCCTTCATCCGGTCTTAACATGAACCAATAATCCTTATTCCGTCGAGCGTCGAAATTATTCCATCTGCCATCGCTGGCGTCATATCCCGCTCTTGGCTGTCCCCTATATATGCGATATCGCTCGCCGAAATACCTGAATGGTGCAGGACTTCAGAAAATAGGCCTTCCATCTTGCTCACTCGGAAGAAATTGGTCGTAGCAAGAAAGCCAACGTATTTATCTATCCCGAGTGCCTTGAGCGTCCTCTCTTGAGCGTCTTGAGGTCCTTCTGTTATGACGACAATTTTCTTTCCCATACTCCTGAGGATGACCAGCAGGTCCATCACTCCACTTTTGAGCTCGAGTGCTGCTGTGAGAGTGGATTCATAGTGTTCAAGGAGTCCAGTCACAAAGTCTTCATCTTCCGAAACGGAGAAATGGCATACGAATGAACTGAATCTTTCTCTTCGGTAGTCGAACGATGTCTCTCCATCAGTGAAGGTATCCGCTGTCTTTGTCCTGAGAATCTGTAAGTACTCCGTCTTTAGTGCAGGAACTAGGATAGCATATTGATTCGAGATCTTCTCGAAGATGGCACTGGTAGCGGCCCCGGAGCTGCGACGGGATTCGTGCAGGGTGTTGTCGAGATCAAAGCCGATACGTGTCTTTGTTGAAAGCACCTTACGTAGTCGTATAACATCAGTCTCCTCGCAACGAAGACATGAGCGGCCAGTGTATCCAGATCTGTCATGGAAACAAGGAAGTGGGCTACCAGCGTCCATTAGGTACGCTGATGAATGTTGGCTGTCCATAGCTTCTCTCCCCATTCTAGCAGTTCATATATTTACACTAACTATATGGACAATTTGTGCTTTCATATGAAATAATTTTTATCAATTGAGACAGAAAGTCTAGGATTGCATTCACATTAAGATACCTGCTGGAAAGCTAAACAGCAACTAAATTGGAGTTTATCGTTGTGTTACCCAGGGTTGTGCTACTATTCTGTCATTCTACTATTCTACCATTTAAGCATGACTTGTGTTTCCTACTATTGACAGCTGACAATCCTCATGCTTGTAAGTGAGACCCAAGCAATTTGGAATACACGACGGGGGTTAAATGCACGCAGTTTTCTCCAATTCCTTCAGCTACCACAAATATGCACATCGAATATCATCCCGTGTATAGTTACACAACTGAGTATTGAACTCAAACCCCACATCTCCGAGCCTTCACCATGCCTACACAAAAAACTCCTTCGCCAACCTAATCACCTCTTCTGGAAATTCCTCCGGGACATAGTGTCCCCCATCCACACTTTCACCCCTCACCGTGCCCTCACAAACCTCCTTCCAAATCCCCACCGGATCTTCAAACTCTGCTGCAATCGTTCCCTTCCCACCCCACACTACCAAAACGTCACATTTAATCCTCCTCCCGGCCTCTCTATCCCTCCTCTGCTCCACCACATCCACGCCCGCGCCCGCCCGATAATCCTCACACATGCCCCTCACCGTCTCCGGATCCCTCAACAAACTCTCATACGCGCCTTTCGCCTGCTCATGAAAGCGTACTCCCTGTCCCGCAACCCCATTCTTGCCGAAAAACCTCTCCGAAAACACATCCGGGCTTGCGAGGATCAGCGACTCGGGGAATGGCGCGGGTTGCGAGAGAAATTGCCAGTGCCAGTACTTCTGGTACCAAGTGTGGCGGCCGAGCGTGTACATGCTGAGCGTGGGGAGGATGTCTAGGAGCATGATTTTGGTGACGGCCGTGGGGTGGTTAATGGCGAGTTGGTGAGCGACGCGGGCGCCGCGGTCGTGGGCGAGGATGGAGAAGTGCGGGTGTGAGAGGTGCTGCTGCATTAGGGTTACGAGGTGCTGGGCCTATTTGGGGGTGGTGTTAGATTATTTTCTCTCCCTCTCTTTTGCTTTGGGATCGGAATAAAGGGAGAGTAAGATAGGGGGGTGGGGGTATACAATGGTGCTCTTAGAATATTCTTCATTGTTCGGTGTAGAAGGGGGTTTGGAACTTTGTCCATAGCCCGGGAGATCTACTAGGACAACCGTGTAGTTTTCCACCAGAGCAGGTGCAACTAAATGCCAGATATGATGTGTTTGGGGAAACCCATGGATCAGGAGTAGAGGCGGACCGTTCGGTGGTGAGGTCAGCGTGTGGATGGTGACCTTGGGGGATATGGTGATATTGGAGGTGGTGAATGTTTCAAACATGGCTGAGATTGGCGGGGATATTGCTTGTCAATTGACTTTACTGCTGAGGATAACTTAATGACTTGAGTGGAGCATAACGCAGTCTTTTATACTAACTTCGTATATATACATACGTTATATTCTCCTCGGCGCTGGAAAAGAATGGTTTGTGAGTAAGGAGGAGGTTCTCAACTGTGGGGTATCCGAAACCCCGCCCCGACAGATGTCATTGGAAAGAGTGATTTGTAAGTGAGGGGGAGGTTCTCAACCGCGGGATATCTGAAACCCCGCCCCGATCTCCCGACCAGCATCCGCTTCATGGACGTTGAACATCTCATTGATGTCATTGGAAAGGCGTCTGTCTGTCTTATCTGCTTCACAAGGTATCAGTCACCATAATTGCGCCAGCTTCTAATCATACTCCCACCAACCTGCCCGCCATTGTCTTATCCCACCTCACCAAGTGCCAAAAATAGTATCACTCTCGTCTCATCCATTCATCAGATATCACATTCCACAATCCGCCGCCATATTTGCCCCCGTTCTCCCTCTGGCTAGCTCCATCCATATTCATGCAACACCCACATCCATCAATCGTCTATTACATCTCTCTGCTGCCCGAAAAACTCCCCGAGGCAAATATGACCGAAAAAAAAAAGAAGAAAAAAAAAGAAAAAAATGCACATATCCGCCCCGCAGACAGAAGCGAACGTTCCGGTGCAACGTTCAACAATGCGGTGAGAGGAAAGATCTCAGTTTGATATGCGGTCTTCCGTGACAGCTCACAATGCCGAGATATTAAAATTAAAGAATAGTTGGAGTGGGGAGACGGAAGGAGCAGGAGCCACGTGAGAAGGGCGTGGTGTAAATAGGTAGGTGGTTGGCTATGTTTTGATGAGCATAGGGAGGCGGGAAAGGTAGGATTGAGGGCAAGAGGAAGAGAATGCAATGGAGAGGCAAGAAGGAAAGTGCTCATTTGCACCGCCCCCACAGCATCGCATGCGTCCGTCCATAATTGTGGGAAGACCCGGTACGTGGCCACAAACGTCACCCGTTTTTGGGACGTCTGGCTATTGTACTTTTTTGGTCTTAATTGCTCAATTGCTATATGAAGCTATGGAAACTATTTATATGGGTAACCCAGCGAAAAGTTTTCACCAGAAGCTCAGCGAAGTAGGGCAAAGCCATGGTCGGCGACGAGTTCTCCACTAGTTCCAACAATAATAAACCGAAGTTACGATTTGAAGCGTACAATACAAAACAACACAGTAGCACCACCACACCCCCAGGAGCCGCTGTCGTGTCGGGCAGGTGACATTGCAAGTAGCACACGAGTAAACCCCAGACTTCTTGACCTTCTGCCTTTGCCTCCAATGACTCTCACGGCAATTGTCCGGGTGTTTCTTCCTGTAGGTGGCGCCATTTTTGCGAGCGCGAGCACGATAGTAATCGGCGTTCTCATCGAGCTGGTACTGACGGTAGAGAGGGTTTCGAATGGCATCTCTCGCCTTGTACTGCGCCTTTATCTGTGCAGCCATGGCTTCACGCTCCTCTGAGTGTGTAAGAGCTAATATAAACCCACATAGTCACTTCTCTAGAGGTGGCGTCACTTTTACAGAGTGAGTTCGAAATCTCCACGGACAGCTTCGATTAAGGGGTTATGACTTGATAGGCCGTTGTATGAGAATGAACTTCGTTCCCATGGACAGCATTCACCCATAGCATAGTCCTTCTTCTTCGACCTCATCGTCCAGAATAGAAAGCTAAACGTAGCCTCTATAGCGACAAAGAGGGCACGAAAAGGAGGAACATCGGACGCAGAAGGAATTGGACACCATAGAAGAAGACCCTTGTGAGTGATAGCGTACTTATCATCCAGTGCGCGCTTGACGTATGTGGGCAAAACACTTTTGTGATCATAGTTGGAAAACCGGCCTGGAACACCTCTCTTGGCTTGAGTTGCTGAACCACAATAAATGAGAGGAATACTATCCTTCTTCTCCAGGACGAGAACGTAGATACCCCAGCATCGTGCAGGAATCGCAGCTAGCGGTTCCTGCAAGTCAAGAGAAGGTACCGCAGAAGCTTGTATCGTAGGTAGCGATTTGTAGAAATCGAGAGAAGGTGGAGTGGGATTTTGAATTGTATCGAGAAGAGTACTATGGTACGATACATCCGCAGAAGTAATGAAGTCGGAGAGAACGGATTCTGTAAAACTCCAAAAGGCCACTCCTAGAGAAGTGACAGTGAAATCAGGTGTGGGTCGAAATGTATGTGGATGAATGTAGATGAATTGTATCGGGTCGGGAGCTCTGCAAAGGACCTATTTAAACTAAAGCTAAGGACTCGCTAGGGTTAAGCCACCAAATCCCGTGACAGTGACAATGTGGGCTTATATGGTTCTTACAGATTCGGAAGAAAAGAGCTCAAGGAAAAGAGGGTTCTTGTGGACAGGGGTTGACAGGCATCTCCAAGTCAATGAGACGAGAAGATCACGCATAGATGTTGAGGGTAACGACATAGTCGATTGTGGGAGAATGTAGAGAGGCCTCGGGGGATTTTGCTGCCACACTGCTGCGTAGATTGGAGGGTAACTCGCAGGTACTTCCCCAGGTTTCCTCGCGAGTTTCTTGGGATGTAGAGAGATGTAGGGAATTGAAGGTACCTTGGAGAACGTGCAGGGAGGGGCTCCTAAAGTACTTTGGAGAACCACCTGGGAAATGAAGATATAGGAAGGAGTGGAAGATGTGACGAGACTACTAATAAAAGTACTGAATGACCTTAGAATTAACAACTATAGAACTAAGAAGAGCCTGAGATCAGGAGAGCTTATATACAGTAAGGGGTCACGTGCAGCCAGCACGTACACACTAAGTCATATGACCCAGCACATGATTATTATCGTGATGCATTTGTCAAAATCGTTACAGAAGACATCTTGCCTAACCTGATGAATGATCGACGATCATTCATGTTGCTGTCGCCAATGTAGGAAGGAAGAGTAAATACTTTCACTCCTTCTCTCCTTCTCTCCCCAGCAAGCAAGCAAGCAAGCAAGTAAGCTCCAGTCACAAAGTCCACCGCATACAGAATGATCTACTGCACCTCAAGGTGACATACTCCCACAGTATCATCCCATCCCAGCACCGTCGCACTCATGCCCCCAAACCGAGATTGCAAGTTGCAGCATCCCCACCGCGAGGCAATTCTCTTTTCGACCGACGCAACACAAACCACAACGTTTCAATGGAAACGGTTAATTTCGGAGATGTTTCGTTTCATCTTATATAGCAGCTATGTAGCTGTATACGAGACCGATATGCACAACAATGCGGATGCGTATGTATATGTATATGTGCATGTTGTACGGCAGGATGTGGTGGTTTCTGGAAAGGGACGAAACGGAAAGAGTATGTATGGCACGTGGTTTGATATTTTTTTTGTCTCGAGACTGGGATGGGATGATATGAGATGGAACAGGATATTGTACATACAGTTTCTTTTTTTGCTCAAGGAGTATTGACTAGGTCATTCATTTCTTTCGTAGATACTCACTGAGCTGTCTGCCAACATGGTGTCTACTAGAAATGATCTGCTATGCTCTGGTAAGCATGATATCTGTTGGCTCTAGGGGCATCTTACACTCATCTCTGCATCCTTGGACGTGCACGAAAAGAGCCCAAGGATTACTATATGGCGAATCAAGCTATGTTCTATAGAGGTCAAAGTATAAAACAAATCTGTATATTCAGAGACAAATGTATGTTCAAGTAGTTGACCTAGGTACCTTACTTTGTACTTTTATGTACGAAACCTTACAAAGTCTCCTATATCACAACGAACGCCAAACGCTATGCTATGCTATGCTAATCACAAATTCAAATGCCTTTTCCCCATGGGCGGCCATTCAAAGTTCATTCAGATTTGGCTGGACAATCTTCCACTTTCGCGGAGTCACCGGCAGGCCAATGTAGAACTCCCAAAATCTTGATATCTCCAACACGAGAATTTCCCACCTAGAACGTTGTTAGTATTGGGTGGTAGGGGGATAGGAGAATAAGAAGCTAACTTACAGAGTGAGGGGGAACCTAATCCAGCCAGCAATAACATACTTGAAGACTCTCCAAAACAAGTCGAGTTCTTCCCAGAATGCTTCAGAGGTAGTTTGTCGTCGTTTTTGGTGATTTCGCTCCTCCCGCTCAAACTCCTCAAAGTCTTGCGACGTGGAATCTCCCTCGAGAGGCTCGTTGGGGACGACGTGATGTGGTTTTGTTACACGATCCGTCAGTTTGAGACCCTCTCCTTTACCTTCCTGAGCTTCCATCATTGTTCTGAACTCGCCAATAGCAGTCAATGAATGTGAGATCCTTGAAAGGGTATTGAAGAGGGCAACGAGCTCAGTACGCTTCAGCACTGGGACGTTTTTGGAATTGTTATCGGTTTCGAAGAGAACTTTTAGTGCTGCTCCATACCCGGCGGTTTGTACTTTACCCCAAAGTCGGCATTTATCACATCCTACACAGTCCATGATTCGACTAACATTTCTGAAGCGGTTCTTGAAATCTTCCTTGAGGCTAGGACCTTCGCCGTTCACGAACATCAGACTCTCATCAAAGATTTGTGGTTCTTTTGATGCCTTAGCCATAAGAGCTTGCACTTTAGATTGCGTAACTTGGTCTTGGGCTGGGTCTCCGGAGCAAAAAGTGTAGTCTCGTAGTGAAGGGCCCAATTTTGTTACTGCTCGGAGAACGAGAGCATAGTTGAAATAAAGGTTCGAGACGCGCTCTGGAAAGCCGTTCAATCGATCCTTGTAACATTGAAGATTGGGACCCCATTTACCAGTGGTTTGATTCAGATACTCCCAACACAGATGCGTACTGATGGAAGTATGCATGCCAGAAATAACCCGATAAAACACACGTTTCTCCAAGCATTCATCCTCCAACTCCAGACCAGTCTCGGCTACGAAGGGAATGTTAGGGGAGTGCTCTCGCTGCTCTTCTAGAACTTGTTGTCTTCCATGTTCTTTTAGAACGGACTTGAGTTCGTTTGTTGCTGGCTCCTTGAGTGAGGAAAAAGATGAGCCAAGGGCCGCCGAATGAGGGAATGAAGATTTTGAAAAACAATTCTCTCGGTAGATGGCATCCCATATTTGATGCGCACCTTCTCCAGCATAACCCGTGAATCTTTCCGGGTTGTCCACCAAGCTCACGTAGTCTCCCTTTGATCCAGCACCCTCGTCGTCTGGCACACAATAGTCTCGCTCGTCACACTCGTCGTCGTATTCCACTACACAACTCTCTCCAACATCATCTCCTAACATACCTTGTAAGGGTTTCTCGGGTCCCCGCTCTTCCTGTAACTTTTTCCCCGGGTGGCCAGCCTTAGGCCCCTTCAACTTCCCCAGTTCCTCAGCCCTCCACACTAATGGTATATCTTCTTCATTATCCAAAGTATTCACCGCGCAGGCAATGTTACCACACATGCCATTCTCGTCGCTCCAAAACGGACACTCCTTTCCAAAAAGATTCAGGCGATAATATGCGAAGAAATCGGTGGTCTTCGTAATATCGTTCAGAGAAGGCAGTAGCTCACGATTGAGTTCGTCGAGTGTTGCGTAGGTTGCGCATGCATCGGATACAATTGCTTTTGGAGAGATCTGGGTGACGGCATTAGAAACATATGGCTGGCAAAAGAAAAGTAGTGCATACCGCGCAAACATCTGGACTTTGGACAGTCTTGGACTTTGAAGAGGGCTGAGAGGCCTCTACATGAGAGGTATGTGTGCTTAGCAGGGCGAATAAGCCCAAGTAAAATGCTCGAGCGGCAGATTTCATGCTGTCGACAAGACGGACACTTGGTCTTTATTTTTATATTTCAAACAGATCCCATTCGGGTATGGGCGTGCTCTCTCCTTTGCTCTCAATGTAGGTATACTGACTTTAGAGAATTCCTTCAGCGCCTTTCTTGGTGCTTGGAACAATGTATGTCGTATTGAGACCCAAATTTATCGAGCGTGTTGAAAGAAAGTTGTAGGGTACAAAAATAGATTATATACTAGATGAGAATGCCAGACCAATCAATTGTCATATGGAGAACATAAAACCAAAGAGGAGTTTGTGACAAGAGTTGGGAGAGAACTAAATCTTTAATACTTTGGCAGGAGACGGATACATGATTTAAATAAACACATGAGTTGATTTGAAAGCAATCGTGGGCAGATTTTGGGTTTCTACAATCTGTCCATTTTTCGAGAATTAACCCGGAGTGGTTCGATTGATACACTACCAGACGGTACCAACATATCCGGCTCGGGTGCCACTGAAGCCAGTAACGGATCAACTAACGGCCCGGAACCGTTGGATCGAGTGGAAGATCTACAGTCTGGAGCCATGGAGACCTGCGAGTTAAAAAAGACCGAATCCTTGGGGTAATGTTTGGTGATTTGGCTGAATACAACCTCGACCCCCTTGGTTTTTCTACTGCAGAATTTCGATTCCTCATGCGACCATATACAGGTCAGATTAGTAACATGTCAAATCGGCTGAGCGCAAGGAAGTGATGAGATGTGGCTCTCTCAAACCATTCGACTAATCCATCGCCTGACAGAATGGGGAGATGGCAATCCTGCCATACTGCACGCACTTTATCGACCTTTATTATTCTACTGTTTAGAAATGACTTAAGAGTTTTGCATTTTCCTTCCATAACTACATTACGCCAAAAACCAGACATTTCAATACCAGGAACAGCTGGGATCAAGGTAGAATATATTTTGCAAACCTGCATGCAAGTTGGAGATGTCTACATCACGCTTGCTTCATATCTCCATCAGGTAACTGCGCGCTCGACCTGGGATATCGTTGATCGTATAGCTTCACATCCTCGTTGCGATCAAATCGAGCCATGGATGCAGGCCGTATATATGGCAGTGGACATCATTTCCATTAATCCCGATCAAACACATCCCAACCATAACCGGAACCATTTTCACTGTGATCTAGGAGAGACGTAGGGCATCGCATCGTCAATGCATATGCCTCCCTTCCATTGGATGCAGTGCCAGACCAAAGACTCGCTAACTCGGATTTAAGAATGGAGGACGCGACTATTGCTGGCTTGGTGGTTGATAATTGATTGGCCTCCTGAAGATATGATCAGTGCCTGCTTTGTCAGGGGGCGTAGGTAGACTTACTTGAAAAGCAGTATATGTGGTTCCGGCTCGTGGACCTCGTAATGTTCCCATCCCAGACTCTAAGTTAAAAGCATTAGCCCTTCATCCAGAGAGGAATATCCATCAGATGCATACCTGTGTTATACCCAATGCTCGCCACTCTTCTTCCCATAATAACTTCAACGTTCCAGTCTGCGGATCATGATATTCTTTTGGAATTGCCTTGAGCATCGCTTTAGGTAATTGGACGTGTCGGTATTCGTATTCGTCATCGGAGTACCTACAGGAGTCATGTTAGTCGACGCGACATCGACTTGTGCTTGAGAGACCTTTCAATTGCTACCTACCTTGCTGAATAATGGATCGCGTCGATGAACTCCTCCAGGCGTTCCTTTTCCGCATCTGAAAGAGGTCTTGCATATTTGTTCCTTCTGCTATAGTCTATCTCCGACATTGCACTTCTGTGAGGCTCTAAGCCGGCCGCTGAATGCTGGTATTGCCCAAGTAGTGGGGCAGAGCGCAGGGGGAAAAAACTGCGGGGTTCGACTATGAAAGAAGGTCGTGTGGGAAATTAGAACGCCCAAAGTAAGTAGAGGTTAATCAAGAGGTGATGATTGTGTGTGCCGAATATAGCGCTTTTGAGAGGGTTCCTTGTAGTTCTACGGAGAAGGTGACCGAGGCGAGAAGTATGAGGTATTTGAGTGTTACCTCGATACTTGCTAAGTAGGGATGTCTCTCGAAGGGTTCCGTGCTTTTGCGGTGAAGATGATAAGCCACGGCGAATGATGGAAGAAGAAAAGGGTGGTTAGAGCCGTTGAGAAACCAAGCGTTCCAAAGCGAATGGGACTGTTTGTGAATAGTTCTCTACGTTGAGTGTTCGAAGTCAAGTTTCCTCTGCGAAAGATTGAGGCACCGTCCAGAATTGAATTGGTGTAAACAAAGCTTCTGTAGAACGGAAAATCTTAACCAATGAACCGACCTTTGAAACGTTCATAACTTTTATTGAAACGTTCATAACTTTATTCAAACGTTCAAAACTTTATTGAAACGTTCATAATTCATAACTTTACTTGTTAGTGTCTTTGCAGCCTCGTCTTTTTTCTCGGAAAACAAGGCATCGACCAACCCTTCAACAACTCCTCGCAGTTAACTCATCACTCCGGAGACAACGAACCTTCCGAATTAAGTAGTTTGGCGACCGATAGGAGTAAGGCGGAAGCTTGGAAGCACGAAGAATTGAAGGGGTTTGGTTAAAAGTGTACCGAAGTACAATTGAAGCCTCGATTGGTTGAAGCCTCGATTGGTTGAAATCTCGATTGGTTGAAGCCTCGATTGGTAGTAGAGGACCAATCAATACGGTAAATTGTGCCTTAGAAACCTGGTTAGGCAAAATATTCTCACAGTCATGTGATGATTGATATCTTGGAGCCAATTTCCCCGTGGCGCCATGCGAAAATATTAGTAGAGAGTGACAGAACGTACGAATGCATACGGATGCGACTTTGCTCCCAATCATGCCAATAAATTGAAGTACTGCGTACGTTCACCTGCAGAGCAGCTCCTGAATACTGGATAAGACTCATTCCTACAATAATTACCTACATAATAAATCATCTTTTGGTAATACTGTAGGGAATCATCTCATATCTATCCTTGTTGCGCTGCACCTCTCTTCCTAGCAGCCCCAAAGAGAGGAACAAACCCCTGCACCTTTCAGCCAGTTCTACGAAAGTTCAAAGTTCATCGACTTATTAGCAGCTTCGATACGCGCATTCTCGACTTTTGACGCGTCCGCGTAATCAACAGGAATCGCACTTTCAATCGCATCTCCGAGCAGAAGCGTCGTGGGCATCTTATTAGAAATCGGTTACCGCGATGGATGCCAAAAGAAAGGTTGATGGTGGAGGTACTGCGGACCCTGACGATGCCGATCGTGCTGCGAAACGAATAAAGGTTCCTGTAAGTTGCGCATTTTTCGATGCTTTTGTACTTTTACCCTCTTTGTAGAGAAGGGAGTTGTGAGTTTTGTGCAGTAGTCGTGGGGTTTGATAAAAACCGCTGTGTCTCGATTGGCGGCAGGGGAGATCAACCCGCGCACAACCGCCTCTCTTCATTACTCGTTCTGACATTTGCATCATTTCTTTGGCTCGCAAAACGAAGATGCCTAGTAGACTGACAATGAACAGAGCGACGACTTGAGTCAAGGCGAAACTCGGGAAACCACAACGTATTACGGACTCAAATTCATGAACCAGCTCAAGTCGGCTCCAGACAAACAGTGAGTAGATCTAATTTTCGCAACGGGCCTACCTGCTTATCGCACTTGCATGCGACAGCAGTCTCACTTTGAGCACCCTCTGGATCTCTGCTTCTATAGTTCTTTAGATCCATCATGGGTGTTTATCCAAGTCATCACATTCACATGCTTCGCGTACTTCACTAACTGTTTTGTTTAGTGGACGACTTTTCGCAAACACTTTCGCGACTTTGCCCGGAAGACATGAGCTTCCTGGTTATTACGAAATGACAAGAATGCCAATTGCTCTAGACACCATCGAGGCGAAATTGAACAACTACGATTTCTCTACCCTTTCCGAACTCGAGTGTTATTTCAAGCGATTCATCAAGAATAACAAGGATTATCATGACCGAGATGCCCCAATTCATCGTGACGCCGAACGAGTGAGAAAGGCATTGGTTGCCTATATGACCAAGACCAACCCAGAATACAAGAGAACACCCGGCTTAAAGCTCGAGCCAACGCCGTTTCCAAAAGAAGACGATGGCAGTGAAGACATGGATGCCGAAGGGGACATAGTGGATGAGGAATTAGAAGGGGTGCCATTCGAATCGCATCCACAAGCGCAAGCACAAGGCTCGTTGCAGTCGCAACTGCAGACAGAGGTGCATCCAGAGACACCATCACAGTCACAGGCATCATCACAAGCGCAATCGTCGTCTCTTCCTAAGAGAAGAGGGCGGCCGCCAAAGACTTCTATGTCTCTAAGGAAGAGTACTACACCTGCTGTTTCGGAGTCACAATACGCTGGTGTTAGCTATTCCAGTCTCAATTTTCAACAGGCGCAGGAGAAGGTTGTGGCGGATGTTCTTTCTTACAAGGAGAATCCAGAGTAAGCTACAGAGGTCCTTGTATAGTCGCAGCAGAACTTAGATGTTAATGCAATTACCAGGGATGACTATTACGAATTTGAGCCTTTTGTATCCTTGCCTCCGCGTAGTTTAAAGGATTACTATCAGGTGATTCCGAACCCCAATTGTTTAAAAGATCTTCATAAGCGTGTCAAAGGTATCCATGGAAAGGCTTCCACTGGTATTAGCGATTTCAAAACATGGGCTGCATTTGAAGAAGATGCAAGTCTAATATGGAAGAATGCATTTCATTACAATGAAGACGGCAGCGACATATTTGTCTTGGCTAAAGAGCTTGAGGTATGAACTCCGCACTGCGGGAACGAGTGATTATGTTGACACGATGATAGGCATTCTTTAAGAAGACGTTGGAAGAAGCGAAGCAGGCAGTGCCGGAACCCGTGGCTCCGAAGATAAAAATCAACGTGAAAGGCGCAGAACCTTCACCAAAGATTACTCTCCGGGTCGGTGGTGGTAGAGGTACCCCAGCAGACTCTCCAGCCCCCCAGACCAATGGTGGTGGGAACTCTACAGCTTCAATGAACGGTGAAGGGCGCCGGAACCCATTCAGTAGTTCTCAACCTTCTGCGACACCTGCTCCTAATCTAGATCAACTAGAGAGGGCTAGGAGCATGTCGAACTCGGCGGCGTCGCCAACGCCCTCGAATTCCGCTCCAGTCAAGAATGAGGATGCCCAGCTTACTGCTGTGCCTACGCAGGGTGCCAATCGTGCTGCGAGCCAAGCAGTCTCAACGCCAACGCCAGCTCCTAGTAATATGCCCCCACCAAACATGCCGGGCAATTCGAATCATAATACTTACAATCAAAATGGTTATGCGCAATCATTCAGTCACCAAACCCAGCAAAACGTGTCGAGTTCAGCCTTTGAAAGCAAATGGAGAGCTCCAGGGAAGGGTAAGTCTTAATTCTCACTACAAAAACAATACATACTGACCATATCTAGATGCTTCGCATGCTATGATCACAAACCTTAGTCTTTCAACTCATCCGAAGCTCAACCTTGCTCATCATTTTCAAATGGATCTTCCTCCTTCTGCCACAATGGTTCAGCAGTCGATCACGGTTAATCTTCCTTCCACCCACTATTATCTTCTGGTAAAGCCGACGATAGCTGAAGCCCTACTCGAGCGACAGTACAAGCTGTTTGTAACTGCCGGTATGACTAGGTTGCATGCTTTGCCTCTCATACCTGGCCATGGAGTTGACCCCCGACATCCTCTTTTTGAAGCTCGTCTTTTCCCAGGCGTCAACAAGATTGAAATCGAATTGATCGCTGCCTTGCCTAAGGGCATGGCAAAACCCCCTGGTGGGCCTGAAGTTGAGGTAGAAAAGATCACAGTTTTTGCTAATTTGATGAGAAATTGATGGAGATTTAAATGCGGGTTAAAAGATTAAGACGGAGAGACTAATGGGAGGGGGGTTTCCACTGCTAATACTGGGGGTTTGCAGCATTGGCTGGGCGTTTCCCTAGGAGCTCGTGCAAGAGCTGTATCAGTACTGTACTTTTGTATCATATTGTGAGGGGAGATTCGGGACAGCAGGAAGTAAGTTTTTTCCGGGAAAGACGTGATGAGATGTTCAGATGTCCAGATAACCAGGATGATCCAAACCCTAGCCCTAAAGATTGTGAGCAGAAAGTTTATTATCGGTATCGGTATCGATTAGATGTGAGACAAAAGTTGACCTGTTCGTCCGTTCGTACAGATGCCCCGCTCACGGTATATTACAGAGCCATCCACGGTGCAGCATCTTTCACGGGCATCTAGCATCGTCTGCAATGTAGGTATACCTGCCTAAGATCCAGCATTAGCCTTAAAGCCCGATACCCAGCCCAATCAGGTCCACCTGCTGTGGCTTAGTGAAAATTTTTGAAAAGAAAAAATATTTCAAATTCCTACTCCAAGGAGAGGTCACGTGTACTTGATTGTTACGCTTATGCACGGACTCCAAAACTAACTAAAAATTTCCCACATCGAAAGTTTACATTTGGATTTTAATCTTCCTCCCCGCCGTTGACTTCTCAAATCTCTTCCTGTTTTTTTACCCTCATCCAAAGAACTTCTCTCCCATCTTGTTTCCTCAGAAAACAATCTTTTATCATGGCTGACGAAGTTTACGAGGGTGCCATTGGCATCGATCTTGGTATGTTAAGAAATAGGATCTGCTGAAGGAGGGGCATTTTTTTGCGCCGAAATTTTTTGATTTCGATTTTTATCGACGGAGGCTGATATCTCAAATAATAGGAACCACTTACTCTTGTGTCGCAAACTACGAGGGTAACAATGTCGAGATCAGTACGTACAACTACACTCCAGGCCTACAGCCTTACGGCTGTCGCTGTCAATAACTCATATGTCCTGCAGCGTTGCTAACTGCTGTCCAGTTGCCAACGAGCAAGGTAGCTTCACAACTCCATCATTCGTTTCTTTCACCGACAAGGAACGTTTGATCGGTGAGTCTGCAAAGAACCAAGCTGCCATGAACCCAAAGAACACCGTCTTCGATATCAAGTCAGTTCAACTTCATATCAAAACTATCCATCAACATAGACCTGTTACTAATTCCGTTATGCAGGCGATTGATTGGAAGAAGATTCGACGACGTCACAGTAAAGAAGGATATTGAGTCATGGCCTTTCACCGTCGTTGATCGCGATGGCTCGCCAATGGTTGAGGTCGAGTATCTCGGGGAGACCAAAGTCTTCTCTCCCCAAGAGATCTCCGCCATGGTTCTGACCAAGGCAAGTCTTACATACGAAAATCTGGATAGACGTTTAGCTAACTCAACTATTATTATAGATGAAGGAAGTTGCCGAGGTCAAGTTAGGCAAGAAGGTCTCCAAGGCCGTCATCACCGTTCCAGCCTACTTCAACGACAACCAACGTCAGGCTACCAAGGACGCGGGTGCTATTGCTGGTCTCAATGTTCTCCGTATCATCAACGAGCCTACCGCTGCCGCCATTGCATACGGCTTAGGTGCCGGAAAGAGCGAGAAGGAGCGAAACGTTCTAATTTACGATCTCGGTGGAGGAACTTTCGATGTCTCCCTCTTGCACATTCAAGGTGGTGTTTTCACCGTCAAGGCTACCGCTGGTGACACCCATTTGGGAGGTCAAGATTTCGATACAAACTTGCTTGAGCACTTCAAGAAGGAATTCACAAGGAAGACCAAGAAAGGTGAGCTCAAGAATAATTTACTGGAAGAAGGAAGCGGAATAAAACGATCGTCTATCAGGCTGTGTCCAAGTGGCCAGATACCGAGGTCTTTGTCTAACAAGATCTCGTGGATTATGATTGTTCTTAATTATGGGCTATGGTCGAGTAGTCCAATGTTGAAGCCAATTTTCAACCCTATTTTATGGATTACACCTTCTTAAAACAGGATCCTGACTTGATTACTAGATATGTCCAACGACCCCCGTGCTCTTCGTCGTCTTAGAACAGCTTGCGAGCGTGCTAAGCGTACCCTTTCTAACGGTGCCTCTACCACCGTTGAAATCGACTCATTGTTTGACGGTGAAGACTTCAACGCACAAATTACCCGTGCCAGATTCGAGGATCTCAACGTCAAGGCATTCCAAGGCACTTTGGAGCCAGTTGCGCAAGTTCTCAAGGATGCTAACATTGACAAATCCAAGGTTGATGAGATCGTCCTTGTTGGTGGATCTACCCGTATTCCCAAGGTTCAAAAGCTCTTGAGCGAGTTCTTCAACGGAAAGAAGTTGGAGAAAAGCATTAACCCTGATGAGGCTGTTGCTTACGGTGCTGCTGTTCAAGCGGGTATCCTCTCAGGAAAGGCTACCTCTGCTGAAACCGCCGACCTCCTTCTTTTGGATGTTGTTCCACTATCCCTTGGTGTTGCCATGGAAGGTAACATCTTCGCCCCCGTTGTTCCTCGTGGTCAAACCGTTCCGACTATCAAGAAGAGGTATTCATTCTTTGTTTTCTATTGTTTGATCTTTTTGAATTATTCCAACTTTCCCAACCCTCCCAACCTTTCCAATCATCCCAATTTTCCCAAGCATCTCAATTATCTTAATTACTCTAACTTTCCCAATCATCCCAATCATCCCAATCATCCCAATCATCCCAATCATCCCAATCAT
>JAJCXA010000261.1:0-30863 GCA_026770245.1 Clarireedia aff. paspali H2
GTGTATGTGTATGTGTATGTGTATGTGTATGTGTATGTGTATGTGTATGTGTATGATGGGTATGTGTATGTGTATATGTATGTTGTATGTGTAAGTTATGTGTATGTGTATGTGTATGTGTATGTGTATGTGTATCTGTATCTGTATATCTATATGAAGTATGTGTATGTATATCTGTATGTATATGTGTATGTGTATGTGTATGTACTGCAGCAGGTGGAAACATGTATGTCGGCATCTAATACTCTCCTTCAACTATCGAGCCCGGCAGCAGCCTCACCACCTACACAACCCCCCAGCCAAACCTCAAACAAGCCAATCAATACAATCCATCCACCAATCAATGAAATGGACAACTCCAACTCCGAGACCTATTAGGGAAGAACAATAAGTAAGATGGCTTGACCTTCCTCGTTCCTTGCTTCGTGTGGCCAGCTTGGGACGACACAGGACAGGGTTATGATTATTTGATTTGCCAGGTCGGTTGTTGGCTGTGAGCGAAGTTGGGTACGTACGTATTCGCAAGTCCAAGTAACGTAACACATGGGCGGCGGTGATATTTTGGGTTCGGTTCAGATCAGGAGAGAGAGGGGGGAAGGGGAAGTACATCTACTTGTATCTGACTTGAGATGCCGGACAATGCACTCACAGGCAGACTCGCTCTGCTGGCCGAATAGTAAGACGGCCATCGATATACCCTTCCCAATGAGCGCCACGAGACCGTAAGCCAGCCATACGTCGTCGTGCGCGAACAATCTTACTCTTTTGCTCAACACTCCCTGCACAGTGTACAGTACAAGTATCGTATCATCGTTCACCGCATAAGAAGTTTAAATTGGGAGCGCAGCTGGCTCTTGTTCGACCTCGTTGTGTCCTCCCCAATCGACCAGTGCTTCGATGCCTTGGCCTTGCCCTTGCAGGCGATTTCCATCTGTCAAGCGATCAAGTAATCTGATCCTCCACAGCAACCCATGAACCCATTGGACCCAGGAACCCATTGGATCCATTTAAACCCAGACCTCTCCTCTCCTCTACTTTAGTAGCTGTACGAAGTACAAGCACAGCGAACCGTACACTAGATCCCATTCGGCTAGTGCCCCGGTCTTCTCCATGTGTCCACATCAACCAATCACCGTCGGCAGGGAATACCAGCTCCGAATCTAAAGCAGCTAATATCTCCAAGTTTTAACCTTTTATAGTCATTTGAGGCGATGTAGCCGATTTGATTAGCTCTGCTGTACTTGTAGGGGGACAACCGAGCTAGAGAGGAAAAAAAAGAAAAAAAAAGAAAAAGAAAAAGAAAAAAAAAGAAAAAACAACACGAAAATGTGCCTGCCAGTCCCCAAGTGTCAATGCCAACACCCCATGATTTCAGCCAAGGATTCTTCGTGTCTTCCATTACATATTCCATGTTACGATGGTAAAACTTAAATCATTTGGCCTGAGGCCATATACACACCGTCGCTCCATTCGCCCGCCTCTTCGTGCTGAGGCAGTGATCCTGCATGGCTCATGGCTCTACATACTTTGTAACAAGTAGACCATTCCTGCTTCGCCCGATGATGCTTGCTTGCTTGCACGGTACTTGGTGCTTGGCGGGGAGGGTGCTGGCCTGGATGCCTGGTTTTCCTTTGCGTTTCTTCGTTGCGGCTGACCTGCCTGTCTGCCTGGCTGCCTGGCTGCCTGGGGCTATCACCGCTTTACCCATCGGACTTTGCCTCGGCTTGCTCTTCTTGGTTGCACCTCCGAGTATATTTGTCTTACATCGCAATCCTTTGAAACTAGACCGTATTATCGACGGCCCCAATTTAGGCCGATACAAGATGCTGGGAAACCGAAACCTTCTCGGGGCTGAAGAATGATGAACTGCCGTTGGGATTTTCATTACGATTTTACCAGAGTCAGAACCAGAAACAGAAACAGGACGCGACCGTCTCACTCACTGGCGATATTCTGCGCTCTGTCTATGTCTAGTATGTGTATATGTCCATTGTTCATCTACTGGCACATGCTGCTGCTGCTGCCGCTGCCGCTACCGCTACCAGCAACTTGCGGTACGGCATCAATTCCGTACATGACAAAGTAGAACTATCCATGTGCAAACCATAAAATCAAAATCCTCCAATCCATCCTGTAATGCAGGGCGCCTTTGCCTCTCGATCAGTCCAAGCATATTCGATGCATAAAAGAAGGAAGAATCCTAGTCAGGTGTCATCATTCCGGACAACCATTGCCATCACATCTGCTTCCGGAGTGCATCACAAAACAACCTGACCTATTTTCGCTATTTTCTTACTTTGTGAGCCTCGGCCCCCGACCTTGCACGAACCAGCTATGAACTGTCAGCTTGCGTTGGGAATCGCATGAGGACATTACACAGGACATTACATTACACAGGACACTACACAGGACATTACACAGGACATTACACAGGACATTACACAGGACATTATACAGGACACTACCCAGGACACTACCCAGGACACTACCCAACTGCTAACGGAGTTAGTAGCCAATGGCATCCGGCCAATAACCTTATCCCTAGCAATACGATCGGGCTTTTCCTTATAACTTGACCACAAGTCTTTACGGACTTCGCTTTCGTGCTGTGAAAGTGCAGTTTCGCCTTCATCCTGCAACTCAATCAGCACGAGTTCGTACTTTTCCGTTGTTCGTTGTACTTGGTTGTGGTACTAAACTTCGTTTCAATTCGACTTGTCTACTTTGCAGCATTACAGCTCAAGTTACACGAACCCCAAACTTCCAGGTTCCAAAGACAAATCCTTCATCATGTGATCCCTCCGTCATCCAAGGTTATCGACCCCATTCATCATCCGAATCTGGTACATGACCCGAGGGAAAGGAAAAGAAGGACCGATATATGCATCCAAGAGCACATGCTCCAGAGACATTGCGGAGAAAGACTTCAGCAATGCGGAGAAAGCTTGCTAACATACGGCTGGTACTGCAATTTCTGTTTTGTCTGCATCTAGTTCTACAGCACGAGACTCACCATGTGAATTTTCATTTGGTGCATTTCTATCTGTTCACGCTACTTTTCGGGAATGGAGAATGGAGAAAGGCGCATCCTCTGATGAGGTAGTACAGAGATAGTCCAGTACCAAGAACTTGAACTTGAGAACAATCTTACTCTCACGTGTATAACTTCAACCAAACTTCTACAGTTTCTGGAATGTTTGGCACATGAGATCGTGCATATGAGAAAACTCATTCTCCTTCTCTGTCCAATGCTTTGAATTTCTCGATCAACATTCACTTTCCCCGGTCATGAGATTGTTCCTGGATTTGCCAGCGAAGCCGTCTCCAGACCACCAAATTAATCCATCATTCTCTTTCTATCTGTCACGAGATCCTATCATTGGTTATTCCATAGAATGCCAAAAACGATCGACAGAGTTTGTTCATTTAGTGAAGGAATAGAAGAATAAAGTCGTTCTAGCCGTGAATTCGACTTGTGCTCCGCAATACCCCCGAATTATCTTTACGCCTCTTCTCCGCACACTTCTCCGCACACTTCTGTACTGTACTGCTGTGGTTATTTTGAAAAGCTTCATCGTCTACATAAACTAAATCGCGTTACCCCCAATTTGTATCACATCTCCGCGTCCAGTCTCCACACACTTCGGTACTCATTGACGCTTATCACATCCTCGGAAGTCATCCGAAGTTCATATACGTTCTATTCGTTGAACATCACCCACTTCATCTGGCCCTCGGTCAAATCTAATCCTCTTCCCCAGATAGTTTTCTCCTGTGCCCGGTGCCCCACATATGTACCCCGGATGCTTTAAAAGAAAGGATCAAGAAGGGCCGAAACGGATGGAAACTAGGTTTCTGATGTACCTGATCATCATTTAAGCATGATTCCCGCGAACCAAGAAGCTTAGGAGCTGTCACTTTACATGGGATAGAGTATTTAGCGTTTTCTCCATTACCGCGCTTGGAGGTCAAATTCATATCCCTGAGTGTCAGTGTCGGAACCAAAGTCGATGCAACTTCAATGGACTTTTATGTAACTCGATATGCAAGTAGTGGTAGAACTGCACTCGGAACCCTTCGGCATCGGTATCTCGTCTGACCTTAGGTCGAAGTCTGGAATGCATTCAGCGGTGGTGACAGTTCATCTCATCCTCATGTCTCTCGCAATCTCAGGTGGGACCGAATCGCTCTAACATTATTATCCGGGCGGTAAGTCAGCAAAATCATATATTGCGAGTGGGAATTTGATCGGAGCGTGGATACATGTCCGATGCATGAAGCAGAATACTACGCTTGTATGCAATTGGCGATCAAGGGACGAGGGCCACATCATCAAGCTGGCTGTTAATGCAGATTTTCCGTAGACGCCCGGTAGAGTAAGTCATCCTCCGCTTGAATAGCGTTGTCAAAAGTTTACTTTCGTCTCGCAAGCCCGTGAATATCTTCACAAGAAGTATCGCCTCGTTTTGCTCCTAGCCACTGCATGGGATGTCGTTCGTTGGATTCTCCTCGGCCAATAATGCATGAATGCCACTCACATACGTAAGGCTTGAACTCCACCACTCGTTGTTTCACTCCATACTCACAGAGGATATCATGCTCCGACGACTATCACATACTACGTACGTATTGACCGACTATTACGCCGAAATATACTTCCTCCTTGCTGGCGCGGTCCATTTCCATCATCCAGTAATGAAATGAGCCGTCAACACTATTCTGGCAATGATCTGTTCCTACTTGTTCCTGGTAAATTAGTACTCGAAATACCTCACATATCTTTATCTATCGATCGTTTCGAGTGCATCTGACTCTTCAAACATAGCAGTTTATCATCCAAAAGCCACGGAATCATCGTGGCAAGAGCACAATCAGTTGGCCCTGGCGATTGATACCCGTCCGTGTTGTATTTGTCCTCACAGGATTTTTAGTGCATTGTCATTCAAACTTGTTTATCTACTATACTTATGCTCTTACCTTTTTGTTCCATAGGAGCCATAGACTTTAGTGCTCTAAACTTTCATCCCTTTCCGGAGCGAAGCAGGTGCCTGGAGTGAATGGTCCAACTCGCTCTAGTCTGGGTTGAAGAACGTTCGCCACCTTATCTGTGCGGAAAAGGAATACTTACTACCTGAGCCTGCCAAGTTGGCCTAGTTGTGAGGTAGAGACCTTTCTACTGTAGTTCCTTTTCTCCAATCCTAGATTAGTTTCGGACAACCAGTAGGTTTTCCGGCTACTGTTTTGGTTCCTTATTACACTACACAAAGAAGAGTTGAAATATAAAAAGTGTTTTTGATATAAAACAAAAAATTTCTAAACAAAGATCCAATAATTTCTTTAAATATATAATATATATTGATATATAATAGTACTTTACTTGATATATAAACAGAACATACTAACGATCTAATAGTAGTATTAGTTATTAATAGACTTACAGCTAAGACCATTATTAAAACTCTTGATAGAACAGATAATAAGTTTATATTACATTTCAAAAAGTTATAAAAGTATTATTATAGGTAAAAGAAACCCTACAGTATGATAAAGAGAAGGTATACTATATACCAGAAATCTAATGATATTAAAGAAATTAATTTATCTCCTAAGAGTAGCCAATACCTTGCCAATCAAGGACATGCATTCATATAAGCTGTAACGGCACCAGTATCACGATCGACCTCGATGTACTCTGCACGGCCATCACCATTCAGATCTAGAGTTTTAGTCCCTTGTTTTCGTACTATGAAGTTAAAAGTTGAAGACTTACCCGCGAACATAACATTTCCCCCACTAGTTCCGTCTCTAGTAGTGATACTCCCCTGAGGGTACCAGACAACTTGGGCAGCGTTAGGAACATCATTTAGACATCCCCCGTTCAGCCCTTCGTTGACAGAACCCGATCCGGAGCGTGTAACTTCCAGATAATCTGCTCAGCCATCGCCGTAGATGTCTTCTTTTTCCGGTCCATAATGTCCTGTTAGAGCAGAAAAAAGAGCTTGCCAGCAAAGACAGTATTATTCCGCACTCCACCGACCCCAGTGGCAATTAATCCTTGAGGAAGCCAGCCAACTATAGCAGCGTGGGACCATCGACTATTGTGTGTCCGAGATTAAGATAATATATAAAAGCTCTATAAGCATCAGTAGACAGGAAGTCTACTCTTCCATCCCCGTTGATGTTCTACAAAGTAGTTAGAATTATAAAAGTATATTTTAGGGCAAACTTACAGCAAAGGAAATTGAAGAACTAGGTGCTCCAATTCCAGTCGCAATAAACCCTTTATACAACTAGCTTATTTGTGCAGCGTTAGGCCCATCATTCGGGCCTCCAAAATTCAGCTATGCTTTTATAGATCCATTCGAATGAACCAATAGGTCCTCGGCGCGCCTATCTCCGTTCAAGTCAGGCCAAGAGACCATTTCTAAAAGCATAAAGACGGGTGAACTTACAATGAATTACAGAAAATACCAGGATATACATTTGCTCCCAGGCCAGCTCCATTAGCAATTTCTCCTTGTGAATACCAAGTTGGTAGATTTGCGCATTCAATGTGACCGGGGCGGCTCGACGTCTGGACCGATGGGCTGATCCAGTTCAATTCATTATCCGCATATCCCATGGCGATATAGCATACATTGCTCATGATGACATATCCTGCATCATTAGGATGAAGATAATCAGCATAGTCGTCCGGGTAGGTAAGTTTTGTGAACATGTCGGCAACCAGGATATTGAACCCTTTGGCAACCCGCTCAGCTACCACGCCCGGCAGGGCAGTATTAAATTGGACGATATTTTCCTCTGTTACTGCATTCCCGGGTGGAATTATCTCAGCCACGATGACAAGTGAATCAGGAAAGACTGCCAAACAGTGTCAATGAGGCTGCCTAATCGATTTGGTGCATTAGCAGGGCTCTGTGGCAGATTCATGTCATTAGTTCCAGCATGGATAAAGCACAACGTTCGGACGCTGGATGAGCGACTGGGTCGCAAAGGAAGCAATCTCGTCGATTGTCGCCCCAACATCGCCTTCGCTATTTTCATCAGCCATTGTTCCAGCCTGGACAGACCCAATGATATCCAAGGTGTTGTTGAGACCCCTAGCAAGATCGTTGAAGAGTTGCAACCTATATCCGTTTCCACCTGTGCTTTGGTACCCGTATGTGATAGAATCTAGATATTAATCAGCATAAATATCTCGCATATAGGGTTTGGATATGTAGAACCTTTAAGTAGTAAAACTCTCAAAACCACATTTTGAACGTTAGACGAGCTCGGGGGAGGATAAGGGCAAGTCTCATTTAGGAGAGGGGTACAGTCCACCGTCAGTGCAAGCGCATTGCAAAGAATCACCATTTACCAGCAAGGAACAAGACCACGGAGGACCTGGTTCTGCTACAGCAGCGCTTGTGCCATTGACAACTATTACTCAGGAGATACATTCGGTAGCACTGACTCCGCCATACTTCCTGCTAGTTGAGTTTGTGTCGCAACCACTGATGAGTTTTCCAAGCTCTTCTATGCAGTCACTTGGTGATATCGTCAGTGAAGTACACGTGGGATCATCAATTCGAAGTATAGCTCCTAGAAAGAGTATATCATTGGCGGTATTCGGCACAGCAAACATGTCTGTATTTTGGTTATTGATGTTGTTGCAGAAAGTTTCCACTATGCTTTCAGCAAAGGCTTGAGACACCGAAGATGTGGTGGCCCACTCAATATTTCCATTGTTGTTACAGTCGATATATTGTTCACGATGTAATTTGGAAAGAATATTTGGGCTAATATACGCTGTCGTATCAAAGCCAAAATCATGTGTGTCATCTTCTATGTAGCCGTCGAAGGTGGGATCGTCTGCAGCATCTGTTGTGTTGAAGAAGCTCGGGTCGTAAGTAGTGCCAGGCTCACCATCGGCAAGGGGCAAGTGTGGAAATCTAGTTATCTTCGTTAATGATTTTGTCTTTAATAAAGACATGATATATGGACACTTACAGTCCATTTTTCCTAGCTGCCCATGCCGAGAGCGAGTATTGAGCCAAGTCATCAGCTACAGTAGAATTAGCATATCTTTCTTGACAGTATCACTTGATCAGTATCAACTTGCCATTTGTAACAATAAATTTCCAACATCATCCTTTAGCCACAGAGCTAGAACTCTCGTTCTAACTAGTCCGTATGCCTGGTATTTTCTTGTAATGGGATCGAAGCCAGATTCGTAGCGAATACAGAGGTCTTCAAAGTGACCTCTATCTGATATACAAGGTGGACAGACTGTCAAGATAAAAGAGTTCATGCAATATAATATAGCTTATAAGTGAGTCCTGCTTAGCAATCATCTGCCATTTTCGTAGAATCTGATACCATGACTTCTTTCTGGAATACAATACGAAAGGACTGGACTTACCTCTACATTGGAAATTATTCAAATCGCTTCTTGTATCCGAACCACCATAGTCTTTGATAGCTTGAGCGCATGTTGGCTTCGAGTTGAATACCTTTGGACAGATAACGATAGTATCTTTTGTTATTTCAGTTCTTTCGTCGGACCTCTTTTCTGGACTTACGATATATGCAGCGGCGGTTCTTCTCTTCGCACAAGTTCCTTGGAAGTCGCTACAGCGAATGGATGTCTCCCAAGCTCTCCAATTTGGAGGATTCCACCAAGATCTTCGTCTGAAGGTGTATGCGTTGTTGAGAACCGCTTTAAAAATATTAGTAATTATTTGAGATATAAATCATATATACATGGTTATTGTTTTCACCTTTGATAGTACTTTGGTATGCTGCATTTCTTGTTGGGTTCCCAAGAAAGTCAATGGACGGATGAAAACCCCATTCTATTTTGCCACTAGAGACATAGGCGATGTCCATTGCAGAGTCTCACGCATTCTCGATGTCCTGGGGCAAAGTTGTCGTGTCATCACATTCAACCCAATCTGCTAGCTTCTCTGCTTCAATTGTGACAGTATCACTAACCGTATATGCTATGAGAGTGGTGAACACAAAGGCCAATTGGAAAGGAAGAGCAAAGATCTGCATAACGGATTGGTGTGGAAGATCTTCGTAACTCGTTTGCAAAAGAGGAAAGAAAAGGAATACAAAAACTAGCGGATTTATGTTCTTATAGAGGGGCGGCTGGGCAACACAGTTGGAGCGTCCACGATGGAAGACAAGAACGCATTTACGAGTGGTTTGTTACTTTGTCTGCGGTCACCCCGTAATAAGAATTATCTTTGCTGAGATTAGTCGAGGTTATACGAAGAAATGATCCAACATACTGCGCTTCCAACATAATGCGCTTCCAACATCGCTCCTAGTCGAGGCATACCCCTCGAAATCGCAGTCATCTTTAGTCTATCCATGGGTGTGGACGACCACTCGGCGGTACTTACACCATCTTGGTCATTTGATTAAACAAACAGTGAGAGTCTGCGCCGTGAAAAGTGGGGTACAACACGAGAAATCCAAGGGAAAATGAATATAGCTATATGTATAGATCTCGAGAGGTGACAAGGAGCTTATGTTGATGACTAAGGCACTAGTTAAACCTGGGCAGCCAATACATAGTAGGTTTATAATTTGGATGACTAAGCTCCGTAAAACCTACCACCTGTCCAATACTTGTTCGTTATTATTTGTTTAGTAGCTGATCTGTCAGTTAGAGAGTGCTGGGGAGACTGGTTATACATCTGTTTTATAGTAGCGATACCCTAATCGTATTAGCCACTAGGGACTGTCGAGTGAGCCATATGTACAACGATTTCGTCTATTGGTGGTAGATCACAGAGCAGAGCGGAAAGAAGGTGTGGAGGTAGCTCTGGGCTTCATATGCTCGTTAATCTATCATTGTATACCTCGATCTGGTCCGTTCTATTCACACTTCAGATTCACTCATAGATATTGGCTAACAGGCCAGTTCTATTTGTCAATATTGGCTGAACTACGAATACGCAGCTCGGGTACTGAATCGGACTTGATGAATCGGTCGATATTTGAAGGTAAATATACACCCTAGGTTGTGTAAACATCTATCGGCAGTGCTTGCAGGGGATGATCGCGCCGTAGGCCCGGAAGGAGCATAGTGACTCTAATAGGGTGCGTATTGCTCATTGACAAGGTGCGTATTGCATATTGACAGGGTGCGTATTATATATTAACAGGGTGCGTTTTGCACACTTACTGTATCATAATGAAAAGATAATGTTGCATTGCAAAGTAGGGACATGAGATAAACAAAAATGTAATTTATACAATATACTGTCCTGAGGTTTATTCCATGACTTGACTGCATGAAAGGCATGGGATGTGCAGGCGCAGGAAAAGGACCACCGATAGCCCTGATTTATGTTTAGATAACTAAGCGGAGAACAGATCTCTAAGTTAAATTACTGTCAAGTATAAATAGCGTGAGTTTACAAGAACTGAAAACATGCTCTCGAACAAGCCTTCATCATCGCAGTTTCATCATGGAACGTTCTTTTTTCATTGCCCACCTGGCCTGGGAGTTTACAGAAAGCAACTTCATCACATTCGTTGTTCCTAATACAGCTTTCGGCATACTGGGAGCTTTCGCTGGCTCAAGGTTGGGTAACGGCTCAGTAGCTCATCCTGTTGATGTGTTACGACGTGTTCCCATAGTTGTGGCATTCAATTGGCTTAACGTTTTGGTCTTCGATCTTTCCAATCAACGACACCCAGAATCCGTCCGCGAGGACCTGGCTAACAAACCATGGCGTCCAATTCCGACAGGGAAGGTTACTCCAGAGCAGACCCGTAGGGGGGTTCTTGCTACTGTGCCCATCGTACTGCTGTTTAACTATTTGTAAGTGATTAATGAACCATTGTGACCTGGTTTACCTTGGTCATCATTCTTTAAACAGTTGAAGAGTGTAGGAATGATTATGATCGTCAGTTATTAGAAACTAATCTAAACCAGTGCAGGTATATGGAAGGAGGGAGCGTTTATTCAGATTCTTGTGTGGTTATATAATGATGTGCGTGGAGGAGACGAGATCTTCCGCGACCTTATTATTGCTATTGCCTACGGACTATTCAATACTGCCTCTCTGCGAATTGCCCTTGGTGGTTTAGCAACAATCAGCTTAGATGGTTTGACCTGGGTGACTATCATAAGTGCTGTTATTCTGACAACGATGCAAGTTCAAGATCTCAAGGACCAAGAAGGTGATCGAGGACGAGACCGGAAGACAATAGTTTTGGTTATGGGGGAAAACATCTCACGTTATTCGATTGCCATCTTTGTACTCTTTTGGACTTGTACCTGCCTCTTTTTCTGGAAAATTTCATTGTGGGCGACTATCATTCCTACAATGCCAGCTTTGTTAATTGTAGGGCGAGTTGTGCTTCGAAGGAAGCCCCACGAGGACGCTCATACATGGAGGCTCTGGTGTCTCTGGACTATCACTCTTTACTGCTTGCCTGTTATTGCCACCCGTATACCAAATCTGGACTGGAGACTGTTTTTTTAAATGCACGATAGAGTGTTTCTTTGTATTGGATTTCTTCTCGGCTTCTTAATCTATCATATCATCTTCATCCGAATCTCAACAACTTATTGTGAGAATACAGACTTGGGGAGGGAGAAGGGGGGGGGGGGGGGCTGCTGAGACGCTTACTGCTTATCACGAATGGGTATATATCGCGTCGTCTTTTATCCCCTTACCAAAGCGGGATTTCCTGGACCGTGGTATGCACGAATAACGAAGCTTTGGCATATATGGGCATGTAGAAACTCAAAGAGCCCCGGCCGAAGCAAGGGGTTTTGAGGGGCGGAATAGGGCGGAATGGGGCGGGGATTGTACTTAACTGAACTGCCTCGAAAGAGAAGTAGAGAGATAGTCCGAGGTTGGAATCAAGGACAGTTGGTTCCGGCTTCCATTCCTTTATAATTCAAGCTTTTTCTATTAAATGGTGTGCTCATAATGATTGATCTTAAGCGATCCTGAAAATTAGTATTACAGGAGATTAATTTATCTATGTAATTGATTATTAAGTATACCTCGTATCTACTTACATTCCCATACCGCTGAGACGCTAATAATTTCTAATGACGCCAAAGCTAAGAAATCGGTATCTCATCTACCAGCCTCATCTACCAGCTTCCAACTCTGCTACCGGAGGGTCTATACCGAGCTCATGTGGACGCGGCTGTGGATGTAGCTCTACTGTTACTCCCTTATCGTCTTTATATATTTCTTCTTCTGGTATTATAGCCCTCTTCTCTTTATTCCGCCTCCTCGAGAAATATATTACGAAACCTGCTACTAACGCGATAACAGCCACCACGCCAACGACAATCCCGCCAATTGCGCCACCTGATACATGTGAAGACGGACTTGATGTTGGTGAAATGTTCGATTCTAGTGGAACGGTCGATGTTGGTGAAACTGTCGATGTTGATGAAACGGTCGATGTTGGTGAAACGGTCGATGTTGCACTAACGCTTGGCGAAGTAGTAGAGCTGGAAGATGTCTGAGTAGCAGCTATCAAAGTAGCTGGATCGAAGGTCCAGGAACTCAACGCCGACGTCGCGGAGCTCAATGACAGGTATGTGTCATTCAGTACCGACGGATCTATATCCTGGAGTGTATCGTGGGCTGTATTCCAACAATTATTGATCTGTCCCGAGTTCCTAGTGCAGACCTCACTACCCACTCTCATGATTAGACACTATACAGTAACACTGGTCCTTTTGGGCCAAGATATGAGTATAGGAGATGAACAACAAACGTTTTGCTTAGACAACACCAGACATAATTACCATCGCCACAGTCTTCCGTAGTGCCATCCTTCAAACAATTCGTTCCGATGTTCCAACATACCCGCCCCATTTTAGGTCTATTGGGATCTCTTGTATCGCAACAGTAGGTAGCGCCAGTTCTGGTATCGCGGGCGCACGCCTTCGGAGGTGGGCATCGAGCGGACCCGAAGCCGGGACAGACATAATCAGTCAGGTTGGACGTGAAGTAAAAATTATCGAAAGAGTCTGATGTAGACATTTTTGATCTATCAACTTAGTGCAGCAGTGCACACCGGCAGGTTGACAAGATGAGTAGACCAAAAACCAATAAAATACTTATCAGAAAAAATAAGGATAGGAGTTTAACAATCTCACGGATTGTCAATAAAGCAGCCGTTGTACTTCCGTACTTTGTACGTACTATCATTTCGACAAAGTTCTTGGCCTGTTCATTGCGTCAAATCACAGCCTGCTGATCAGCCTTGGAACTTGGCGGAATTCAATTCATTGGCCTACGGTGCAAGCAAGTAAATTTCTGCAGGAACGCTAAACCTGTCGTAGCTCGGTTTATGCATATAGCGATCCTTCAATAGATTGTGAAACACAGCTTTCCCTAGGTATATAACTCCCTAACATATTTCCCTAACATATCTCCCCAACTGCCAAAATTTTGCACCTCACCAAAAATAAGGCCAAAAATAAGATAGAGAAGATACTTGCTGCAGGCCGAGATTCAAGGTTAAGAGTGGGATCCGACACATCTTCCACTACGCAACAGTCAAAAAACTTGTATAACAAAATAGGCCCCTGTGACGAAACCACTACTAAAAGCGCTGAATAACTTAGAATTTACGACTACAGAATTAAGAAGATTCACAGATCTCAAGACCTTATATACACGAAGGAGTCACGCAGGTCACTTGTGTATATCACATGTACGCTAGGCGTTTAGGCAGCCTGCGGTAGCTCGCCCGATCGCGGGCGCTGCGGCCTGAGCCTTAAGACAATTACGTGCGATTCGGTGGGAATCGTCGCACTTAACAGAAGACCCTCGCATAATCTGCTGCCTATAATATCCTCAGGCGCAGTGCCCCGCCATTTTATCGAACAGCTATGGGAGAAGTTCGCACGAGAACACTGCGGGTATCTTGGCGACAAGCCACCGATTATTGAGGATGATTTGTTCGCTCGACAGAGGCCGAGGAAATTTTCATGTCCCAAACTTCTCTGTCATCGAAGTCCCTCGTTGCTGAATTCATGAGTTGTGAGCTGTTCGAGGATTTAAGATTACGTTATATTGCAGGTAGTCAGTGAGAGTATGTGCATCCCAATAGCACGTGCAGAAGGAAATCCAGGGGAAAGTACTACACTATTCAGGCAAAAAGAGTGGTAAAAGCAGCCTGATTCTTCTAAACTATGGGAACCGGTCCCTTTATAATGTAGAATCTCCCTGAGTGGCTTGTACTAACCCATAAAGGAGGGGTACATCATACTTGCAATATAATACTTGATTGGTTATATCTTGACCAAGAACCTTGTATCCCCAATTCATGCTGAGTTTCAGCGCTTTCAGGAAGACTTTTCGCAAGTAACTGGAGAATTTCCGAGTATATATCTCTGCCTCGTGGAATCGGATAAAGTCAGTAGAACATCTTTCCAAATGACAGTGCCCTGCTCAATCCAATCGTAGAGATATTCAGGGCCGGACTTGATTGTGTTCCTAAAGAAGTCTAAATCCCCATGGTCGTTAATTACAACTATACTTACTAATCGAGGTAGGGTGTTGCTGACGATCCGGGGACCGGACAACCCGAAACATGTGAGCTCTTGCTCTTGCTGTTTGCTTTCATCTAACACCTAATATCGGGCTCTGCGATCATCAAATCATGAATACAGAGTTAGAGTATTACTTTTGAGCAAGAATAGGTAAAGAAGTAAAATTGAACGGATATGTTTGATTGATTCGTATGACTATGGAAAAAGAGCCTGTATATAGACAAACTGAGGTTCCTAATCACCTATTCTAGACCAATTCTAAGTATAAATCGAACTTCTGACTCTATTTTCTAGCGGGGATGCTATAACGTCGGAGGCATTATTCTCTCGTTGACAACTGTACGATCTAACAACTACGTTTGTTTACCTTACTCTGTGAAATGCACATTCAGCAAATCTACTATGCACTGTACTGACAAGACCTCGCTATGCATGATATATTAAACTCAATTCGATCAAACACTCTAAACTCACAATGAAGAAAAACAACGATGTTAGGTTCAAGTACAGGTCTTCCTTCTACACTTTATTTGAGACTCATGCATCATATCTGCCGTTACTAAGGGACATGCTTCGACGTGATTAAATGCATGAACCAAATAACTCCTACGCAACATCAAGTTATCTCCAATATCCATTCAAGCATTGTAAGCTCAATGCGTCAAAATTACTATATATTCTTCAGATCTTCGATACTTCAATTCTTTCACTCCATGAGCCTTGCTTACGCTTGATTTGTTTCGTATTAATTAGTTCTTTCGGTTTACCCTGTTGAATACAACAAGATGATACAGGTCAAGATTGGGAACTATCTCTTCAAAAGGCTCCGTGAGCTCGGAATTGAATCCGTGTTTGGCGTTCCTGGAGGTAAATCCCTTACTTGACTTCGCTCATAGTATCCCCGGATTGCTCATGTACCTTATAGACTACGAACTCGCCCTCCTCGACCTGGTCATAGATAATGAACTTAAGTGGAAAGGCAACCCCAACGAAATCATCGCCTCGTAGGCGGCTGATAGCTATGCATGTGTCAAGGGCGCGGCTGCCTTCATTACGACGTTCGGCCCTGGAGAACTCTCCGCATACTGTGGTATGGCAGGCCAATACTGCGAATTCGTTCCAGTCGTACATATAGTGGGATATCCTACAGTAGCTGCGCAAAGGAGTCAGGCAATTATGCATCATTCTCTTGGGGATGGATGGTTCGAGTAAGCTTTTCGTAGATAGTTCGAGTTAGGCTCAATGATAGCAGTATGTCTGACTATAAGACAGCATGTACGAAAACATGGTGAAGCATATCACAGCTGCCACGACTGTGATTACGAACCCACGAACGGCGTCTTCTGAGATCGATCGACTTTTGAATACCATGATGCGAGAATCTAGGCCTGTGTACATTGGGCTGTCTGTAGATATCGCGTATGAGATGATTTACAGCGCGCCGCTTGATAGCGCAATCACGATTAACTTACCGCCGAACGATGCAGAACTGGAAAAAAAGGTGGTCACTGTGATCTTATCTGAAATCGAGAGGGCGGCTAGACCCATTATCATTGTTGACGGAGATACGCTTTTCGGTCTTCAATTATCAATAGACATAAATGCTAATTGCATATCTCGACAAGTGCTGTACGACACAATGTGCTTCCAGAAGCCAACGCTCTAATTGAACTCACCTCATTTCCAGCATTTGTTACAGAGATGGGAAAGAGTGGCGTCAATGAGGAGTTGCCAAATTTTGGTGGAGTCTACGCTGGTGCTGGAACGTATCCCGGGGTAAAAGAGGCTGTAGAGAGTTCTGACCTGGTGCTTTGGATTGGGAACTACCCGGTATATATACGATACAGAGTCCATACAAGAGCTACCTTGCTAATATTATCGATGCTAGTCTGACTTTAACACCGGAGAGTTCACTACGGCCGTAGAGGAGGGGATTACTTTGGACTTTCAACGATTCTCGGTAAAGGTATGCGCAACACATTATCCAATGCTATAGTGGAGTTACTGATATATCTTTAAAGTGGGGAAGTCAGTATAATGTGGCTATGAAATATGTACGCTTATTTTCATCTCTATCATTGTTAGATGCAAAGTTTTAACACAGATAAGCTCCCTGCGAGTCTCTTCAAAACACTGCGTCAGAACTCATTCTCGAACTTATCGAAAATGATCACATAGGACCCATTCCCTGTCATGAGTTTCTCAGACAGCGATGCACTCAAACAGGACTTCCTCTGGCAAGTATATCTATCTACGCTTTAGCCGAGCTAACATTTATTAATGCTTATATCTATTGACAATCCTTGGGAGTTTTTTTCTGTCCTGGAGATATTGTCATTGAGGAGACGGGCACTTCGGCTTTTGGTCTCTGCGATTCGAAGCTTTCTAAAGGCTTCATGATATTCAATCAAACTGTTTATGGAAGTATTGGCTATGCGACTGGATCCATTGTAGGAGTTGGTCAAGCAATTAAAGAAAGCCTTGGTCAATGGAAAAGACCAATCCTTATCACTGGAGAAGGTAATTTAGATTTAGTAAAAACCATAGTTCCTCCTAATCCAAATTCAAAAGCTAAGCAACAAAATTTCCACGAGCTTGAAACGATTCTGCTTCTCCCGCTTCAATGACAAGATGGAATGTATCTTCTTCATCGCTATCCTCGACTTTCTCTTCACCAGTATCGACACGAATGCTTTTTATAGGAGCCGCTTTCAAAGACCGCTTGAATATAGCCTTGACACCCGCCTTGATCATAGGCTTCAATCCCTCACGAGAATCAACACACGCCTGTGTAAAAGCCGGTGCTTTGCCACCAACCCCTGCAGCCTTTGTGAACTTTTCCGAATCTTCCAATAGCTCGTACGTGACAGTGAAGCCAAATGCCACAAGGGGTCCGATGACGGGGATGAATCCCAGTCCCACGGCGATGAAGCCAACAAAGAGATCTTTGATAAACTTTTCATCCGGCTCTTCCGTCGCGTATTGTATCTTAAGGCCGGCCTCTTTCCCCTGTGCTTTGGCCCAATCGATAGATTGAGCCATGTCAATATCCGCAATAACTTTTGATTCATGAACACAACGCCTGTCGAACAAGGTAAAGCAAGCATATAAATCCTTCCACTCTTCGGTACGACGTTCGTATGGAACCAAAAGCTGGCATGCCAACTTGAAAACATCAATTCGAAGTGTCCATTGAGGCCGCATCCCCAATCCCGTGGTCTCATCTGCCACCGTGTCTTTGGCATAGCTGACCTTAGCAAAAACCTGACTTGGTGCCTTTCCATCAGCCTTAACAAAGCTAGGTGTGAGTCCAGGCTCCTGTATTGGAGGGCCTTCGGGTCCGGCTTCATTGGCTATATCCCATAACTTATTTTTTATTGCAATGAGTTGATTCATTTGTTTACCCCAGGCCCAGTTGTGATTCCTTCTGTTGTTCCAGTCATTGATAGCTTTCTGGACTTGGGTGATCAAATTCCATTGATGATTTTTGAGAACATATGATTGTGGTATCCCCTTGCGACCACGGACGTCGAGACGCGAGAAAATTGCATGTCCCTTGTACTGAGGATGAGCAGTAAAAGCGCAGGGAATGTAGATGGCCCTGATAGGGTATGTGAGATCGATCCAGAAGAAGCGTTCCTCTTTAGTTGGTCGGGGAACTGCGACATAGCAAACAGCGGCAGAGCCTGTTTGGCGCCACAGCTGACCACGGCTGATATTGCATTTGAGGCGATATGTGCGCTTGATGTCCTCGGCGCTAGGGCCGTACATTCTGGAAGATCGGGAAGTCAGTATTGCCTATTGAAGCAAGATTTTGAAAGAAAATGAGAAGAAATAGCTGCGTTGGGAAGCAAAAGAAGGATACATCTTCATTATCCATCAAATGGATAATGGAGGTTAAAATTGGGGAATAAAATCAGGTATTAAGAAAGCGCTTGGTCAGCGTATTGTACTGACGCGGTCATAAATTCATAGCGGCCGTACCCGGTGCTGGTAAGGCTACCCGCAAAGACTTGTTGTCCGGTTCTTGGGTGATTGGGGTACCTTAATGGCGGGGGCCACATGTATTTTTCGTCTTCTGTAGCGTTGTAGACGACTTCGAGAAGCATCCACGAATAGAAGTCTTCCGACTTCGAGCCATCGTAGCCTGGGCTCTTAAGACTTTCTTTCAAGAACCATACTGTACCTTCACGAGGTGCTGCAGCCATTTTGTGTCTTGATTGAAGGCAGAATAGATGTGTAGTAGAAGAGAAGTCGAAGGAGAATGTGTAGTTTGCAGTTCAGGTGCAGTATATCCGTTTTGACAGGAAGTGTTTACGATATAAGAAACCACAACTAACTGTGGCATTGAACTCGACCAAGATTCATGCTACAACTGGCACTGTTCTCGTGTCTAATACCGAGTGGCGCTTTTACACAATATGCTGTCGATATTGATTATTCCGCATTCTGCGACATTCGGGTATCAGACCTTGTCACCAGCTCCTATGAGATTCCACTGGCATTTCCCCGCTTTAGTAGATCGGCGTGGATGCTGCTGTCTTTACCTGATCCTGCATTATTTCGATGAGAGGTTAATGTAGAGTAAAGTAAAGTCTTTTGTCAATTCGTTTCAATCAGGATATCTGCATGCAGCTCCTAAAAAATTGTCCACGTCGATTGCATTCAGCTAACTTCTTGTAGAAGGCTGAGCTAGGTATCAAACGATTTAGTGTAATATACTTTGAACACTCTCGAAATCGGTTTAACAAAGACGGAAGCATGGTGATCGCCTTAGCGTCGTAACTACACCTACAAAATCCAATAATCAGGAATTTCCTGACATGGTGTCAGGAAACAACAATTCTTCGATTTAAGACATTGCCGGCGCCACCCAACCTCGCCAGCTGCGTATCGGAACCTCCCATATGCATATGGTAAACGAAGGCATATGGGATGTTCCGTATGTATACAGTACAAAAATATAGGGCGCCGGATAGATAGCAAAAAGCGCTGGATATTTAGTAAAACTTTATTTAATCAGCTTGCATAATTCGGCTTCTAATCAAATACAAGTGGTGTGACGAAACCACTAATAAAAGTGCTGAATGACCTTGGAATATTGAACTAAAGAGCTAAGACCATATACAGAAAGAAGAAGAGGCGTTATATAGAACCGGCTAGCCCTAGGGCTAACTTTAGCGATATTCTTAGTAAAGTGCATCCGGGCCGGCCATATATGTAGCTATGTGTGCACGACTCAGGTGTAACTACGTGTACACGACTCAGGTGCGAATCGGTACGAGTCGTCACAAGTGCGGCATGGCTACCGAGAGGATATGCACAACACCAAGTTAGTGCCGCTCAGTCTCTAGCTGAGTGTGTTTGTTTTACCACATATGGGTCATTGGGTCATTGTGCATCTAGGCAATATATTCAGCTACCACGAAGGCTGACTTGTTGTCTCGACTGCAAAGAGGGGTTTGCATATGCTGTCTATCATTTGATCGGTTTGGGTTCTCACAAATGATTATCACTTCCCACTTCCTCGTTTCTGGGTACCTTGGCAGCACGAACCCCTCATTACTCCCAGCAACAACATCCGAGTATAGTACTCGTCCTCTGTATCCGGTATATCTCTGAGGAGACCCCCAACTTCTACATGCTACACTATACTCACACTATCATTTACCTATATATGAAATTGCCCGCCTATATATTAAGTTTGCTCATCCTATCCTTATCACAGCTCATCCACTCTCCTCCAGCTCGGCTAAGCATTTTCAAAAAAACAAACGTAAAGGAATAAAACTCATCACTATGGTACGTTTAGCATCTGCATTAACCCTCTTTATGCCTCATCATTTGTCTTATGTCATTCCAATTAGTTTCGCACACTCGACAATCTCGCGACAGGAAATAATCCAGAAGATCGAGTCAAGAAACTCGAAGCAAAAGTTGCAGAGCTTCAAAAGACGGTAGAGGACCTACAAAAGCGTTTGGTAGATATTGAAAAATCTGGGGATGTGGAAGAACTCGATCTCATGAAGGTACGCTCTCTTATATCTGAGCACCGTTTTATCCACTAGACTAACTCTACTCCGAAAGATCCTCGAACAGGCAGGCTTTGATACAAAGCAGCCTGAGCCTGAGCCTTCTGCTGAAAAGCCAGAAGAACTTCAGATAGAAAAATGATCTTTTCTTCACTTGAACGTCTGGTTCAGGAGCTTGATGAGAGGTATAAGAATGTACATCAGGTTGGACCTTTCGCCTCACATGTACACATCCACCAGTTATAGAAAGAGTAGCTCCTTGTCTATCTGCATGATGAAGCAGACTATTCGAGAACAAATTTTGAAGGAATTTATACCTATTATACCATATCACTCTCTTAAAAACCCAATGATCATACTCTATTACGAACTATATAACTCCCTCGGAAACCCAATGATCATTCTGCAATACGAACCACATCATCATCTTCCCCACAGCTTTTCGATTGCGGGGTTCGCGTAGAACTAACTAGTTTCGTCTCCGCCTTTCACGAACGACGAAATTCATTCCCCATGCTTTAAAAATGTCACGATGAACAACATATATGCTGTCTTTTGCCAAGTTACCTCGTCTTACTCTGATAGAAGTACTACTCCTTTGAGTGAACCAACTTTCCTTTTTGCTTTTTGAACTCAAGAGTGCGTTGTTTTGTTACGGGATATTTCAATATTTGGGAAAATACCCCGATTTCCACTCCCACCACTCCCAATATTCCCATTCCTGTCAGTGTAGTAGCTATTAGCTAAGAAAGAATTCACCACTGTAAAGCTACGGTACTCATTTCTTACGAATGCAAATCAATACACCCAGCTCATTGTTGTCTCATAGCAATCGATGCAATTGCTACAAAAACAAGGGAAGATAATACGGTCTAATAATTCTGATAGTTCATGTCTTGCTGAAATAGCACTGCGCGTGGTAACGGTGCCATAATCATTAGCTAAAAAGAAAAGTAACGATGAGGTTGAGGTTGAGGCTTCTTCTCCTCGGGAAATAGGAGTAAACGACGACGAGCTGATAATTTGGGGGAACCAATTTAATGAATGTGTATGTTAGCCTATTAGTAATTGGACCAGTCTACTAGAGAAGTCTTCCTTGCATGTGCTAGATATGTAGTTGATTAGGAATACCCTCAGTTTTTCTATTTTGCGCATCAACTAGTTGATTCGGTACCTCCGAGGGGACTATTTCCCCATAGCCCTATAGGGATTTCTCATAGCCCTATAAGGAGTTCCCATAGGCCTCGGAAGTACCAGATACAAACCCTACTGTCTTCTACTACTTCCACGTGACTAGGAGTCGACGACGTAACACTAAGTTTTAAAATATTTATATATAATTCTATTCAAATTGTTAAATTATCTAATATTATATTTACTATTTAATATTAACTAATATATAAAGGATATTATTAGAAACTAGAGATACAAAAATATCAGTATTTATATTATACATTATCTCCCGCCTCCACGAAACACCCCAGGACTGTTATATACCCTAGAACAAATAAAGGCTATAACTAGAACGAACAGAGGCCAATTTTCGTCTTACTTGGGGGACGCGACGGATCCGCACGACGCATCTGGAACGAATGGCCGCTATTCGTTCCGGAATAATACCCCAGGGTTAGTTCTGGGACTTTAGAAGGCCCAGTTACAGGAAGCGGCTACCCCGCTTTGGCGCCTCGACCCCTCATGTTCCCCGCACTTCCCCATTTCTTGCCTCCTGACATAAATACAGCCGGCAGGCCCTCTTAAAATGTGATTTTTTGGGAATGTTTTACGTTTTCTAGAACAACGCGTTCAGTCTGAAGCATTAGCTTCGTCCATTCTCTTTTGAATTGAGACGAAAGACACAACGGCCGCCATGAAGATTTCCAAGAATCTGCTCGTCTGCATAATATCCTTCATCACATTCACTGCCGCTACTGCTCTGCGTACGATTTATAAAGATGTGGCCATCCTCGGCGGAGGAGCCTCTGGTGCGCATGCGGCCGTGAGACTTCGGGAAGACTATAATAAAAGCATCATCATTGTCGAGAAGCAATATAATCTGGTATTTCCTCTTTCGTTCTTCATGATCCTCGCCCTAGACCTGTATTTTATCCCTTTGTCTCCTATTTCGAGGTCCTTTTAAACACGGAATTAATACCTCTGCAGGGAGGACATGTTGAGACATACATAGATCCTGTCACTGGCAATCCATACGACTACGGCGTCAATTCTTACACCCAGTATGGCAATGACACGGCCTTCTTTGCACGTTTCAACCTCACGCTGGTCAATCCCACATCAATCAAGCTAAACACCACCAACATCGACTTCGTGTCCGGGGAACCTCTTGTCGGATATCAAGCTCCAGCTTCAGCAAATGTGACAGGGGCACTAGAACGGTATCTCAACCTTACTGAAAAATATGAAAACATGCTACTCCCCTCCTACGAGAACTTCCCCACGGAAGTACCCGACGAACTCCTCACCAAGTTCTCAGACATAGTTGAGAAATACGACTTGCATGCCTGTCTTCCCATCTTGTATCAAGTCACCGGCTTCTCACTCGGGAACATGGGCGACGAGCTCCTGCTCTTCGTGATGCAAGAATTCAGCGCGCCCATGACGCGCGCCTTACTTGGTATAATAGGCTCTCGAGTCCCAAACACTCACCGGAATCAAGATCTCTACGACCGCATCGGCGTTCTGCTCGGAACCGACGTTCTGTACAACACCACCGTCGTCAGTTCAAACCGCACCGCCAGCGGCGTGCAGCTTCTCGTTTGCAACGAGAAAGGAGAACAAACCATCATAATCGCCAAAAAACTCCTCGTATCCTTCGCCCTGAGCGCACAAAACACCGCACCACTAAATCTCTCTCCGGCCGAGCAAGAAGTCTTCAGCACCTGGGGTCTCGCACACGACTACTGCGGCATCGCAACCAGTCCATCCCTGCCCATCAATGGCTCCCTAGTCAACATCCCCTCTGCTGACGTGCCTGCAAACTATCTCGCCTTCCCTACCCCTCCTTTCGTCGTCCGCTACCAATTTCTCGGGGACACGAATTTCCGCATCCTCCTCACCGGCACGGAAAACTATACACTGCCTCTCGCACTGCAATTGACAAATAATACTTTCTGGACACTGCAAATTGCGGGAGATATCCCGCAAGGTGCGAATTTAACGGTCAGGGCGTTTGAGGAACATACGACAACGAAGCAGGCGATTCCAGCACAGGTGGTTAGGGATGGTTTTTATGCGAAGCTGTATGCGTTGCAGGGGCAGAGGAGCACGTTTTATACTGGAAGAAGTTGGACGGGACCGTATACAACTATTCTTTGGGAGTTTAATGATCAGTGGATGTTGCCTAGGTTACTGGCTAGTTTCTGAGGGGTAGAAGATATTGATTTCTTTTGGAGGTTATCAAAAGTAAAGATTTGCATAGAATTCGATATAATCGATCAGTCTTGAAGACGGAGTTGCTCGCGGTCGCACTCGTGTAATTGTCAACCAAGATCTGAAGGTCCAACGTCGTGGAACTGCAGGCCGCAGTCTCATTTCCCTATCTTCCCTTTGGGTTGGCGAAAGAACTTGATATTTTTTAGAAACTACAATCAGAGTCTTGAGGGCAAGATTTGAAGTTTTACATATCTGACAAGACTAGGAAAGACAGACGCCGACAGGAAATATTCTCGCAAACAGCGTATCTTATTATATTAAACGATCACTAAGTAAATTATATTATCCTATCTATTATAGTAAAATAATATAACTTGATTAAACTATCTAAATATATATGAAAATAAGAGCCTTTTATAGATATCCTCAGTAGCAACTTAGTAGACTTTTGTAGTCACGGAATCACGCAATTTAATGAGAGTTTGACGACATCGAAAAATGAGGGCATTCAGAAATCTCTGGAATGATCTGTGGAGACCGGATAGTAATAACTATAGGCAACAGATGGTCATGGCTTTTACAGATGCCCTTGACGAAATAGTATCCGGACTGCCCGGCTGGCTAAATGCAATGGCTCAATGCATAGCTACGTGTGCGACTCATGTACAATCGTCACAGTAGTTAGCCTAAAGGCCTAGTATCCATTTAAATAAGTCCTCTAGAGGGCAGTAGGCTCTTAAGAAATATATCTCCGTTTTTACTGATTAACTCCCGTATCGTCGCACTTTTACTGGTGCCGGTCCCGAAACGGATATTACGGAGCACATCAATTGTCTCGTCCAGATTGAGATATATCCGCGATCGCGTCCCATTCAAAACGAAATTGTGTCTACCACGCATCTCTCGCTATCCTACTCCTCGAGAATAGAGAAGCTTCGTTTTCTTGAAGTTTTATGGTTTTGGCGGTGTTTTTGTGAGTTTCGCTCGACTCAAATTATCCGGACCTCGAACGTAGCCCCCCCGCCTCCCCGCCTTACCTCGAACCCACTTGACCCGCCAAAATCGCCACCATGCGACCCCAACTCCTCACCTGCATCGTGGCACTCGCTCAAGGCGCCGTCGCGCAGTCCGGCCTCCCGCCCACAATCGACGCCTCTGCCAAAGTCACCAAGCTCGCGACCCTTCCTAAGGAGTCGTATACTGTCGACGCGCCCTTCACCGAGGGCGCGACCCGCGACCCGGCCACTGGCGACGTCTATTTTGTGGACCAAAACTCAAACAAGATCCTCAAGTGGTCCGTGGCCGAGAAGGAGCTGTCCGTCTTCATGCACCCAGCGGGTTACTCCAATGGCATGACTATCGACAGGAACGGCAAGCTCATCGCGTGCGCCGACGAGCGCAACCAGCTGTGGGAGATCTCGCTGAACGAAACCCAGTCCGTGCGGTGGCCCGAGCCGGCAAACCCCGCCGTCGGCGACAGGGGGAATGGCGGGAACGTCACTCTGCCCGTGTATAAGATTATCATGGACGGTAAGTACGAGGGGAAGCTCCTCGGCGGGCCTAACGACGTGTGGGCGATGCCGGACAACAGCCTGTACTTCACGGACCCCTACTGGAGCCGCAAGTGGTGGCCCGCCGGCAGGCAGGCGGAGCAGACCGTCAACACCGTCTACCGCCTCTCGCCGGACCGCAAGAGCCTCACCCGCGCGCTCGCCACCTTCCTCACATCCGAAGGCAAGCCCGGCAGTCCCAACGGCATCATCGGGTCCCCCGACGGCAAGACGCTGTACGTCGCGGCATTCCAGACGCCCAACAACCAGGGCGGCGGCGAGACGTACGCCTACGATGTCGGCAGCGACGGCTCCCTGTCGAACAGGCGGGTGATGGCACAGTTCGGCAGCGACGGCATGACCATGGACAACCAGGGCAACATGTACATGGCCTCGCCCGTGGCAAAAACCGGCATCACGGTCGTCAGCATTGCGACGGGAAAGCAGATCGGCTTCATCCCTGTGGCGGAGCAGCCGGCCAATCTGGCCTTTGGGGGCGTGGACCAATCGACGCTTTACATCACTGCGAAGACGGGCTTTTACTCTATCCCGACCAAGGTCAAGGGCGCCCATGTAGTGAAATAGGCGCGCTTAAAGGGGTTAAAAATATTAGCTAGAGAGGCTTATAGTAAAGAGAGATTGTGTAAAGTTAGCTGCTATATATACTTGTAATAGTATAAATATAAAAAGGTTAAGTCTGAGAATCAAGATATATATAAGTCTTATTATAATTAATAGTATAAAGAATAAATTATAATAATATAAACTTGATTTTAATATAATAAACTCTCTTATAAGTGAATACTAAAAGTATTATCTATTAAGTAAATTAAAAATAGTTATAAGTTATATATAATTACTTGAAAGTTATTATAAATATATTTATTATTTTTTTCTCTCAAAGTTGTTTCCCGTGGTTTCGAAAGTGTTCACTTCCAAGCGTCCACTTCCAAGCGTCCACTTTCAAGCGTCCACTTCCAAGCGTCCGCCTTCTAGAATCTGTTAGGCGCAAGTCTGATTACGCGGCATCGCAACGTCGTTTACTATCTTCAATATCTTCTGAGCCCCGAAAAAGAACCTGACGGATCCGCCTTCTCCACTAAGAAGTAGATGCATGATTGCTAACTGAAATACGAGCACAAGTGTGTCCTGTATGATCTGCATCCCCTTATGTCTTGAGCCCTTCAATCTTGAAATTCTCCTTCCTTGGATGCCCGATTACCGACGGAAATAGCACAACTGTCTCCTATACCATCTGTATACCACCTCATCTCCTTGGTTCTGTGTCCTTGAACTTCGCCTCTCGTGACTAGAGGGCGGCCGCTTCTCGAGAGAAAATAGCCTACAACTACCGAATTAGTCCTCCGCCAGTATGAAATTTTGTGAGACAGCTGTACGGGAGATATTCAATTACCAATACCCTCATTTCCGCTTGTCCGACCTGATTTTGAATGTACAGAAGTCCTCAAATTGTAGTTAGCAGAGAATAATCATCACTTCTTACTTTCACAACTTTGACAAGATGAAAGTTATCACCTTGGATTATTTCGCTCTTTCGGACTCTCATGTTTGCCGTCTCATCCGCAATGGATTCAAATCATGCATGCCTAAAATCATGAGGCTAAGCGGAGGATTTATATATAAACTCGTTATTCCTCTTCATTCTTTCCTCAGCGCTCTGCTGTCATCTTCGTCAACATCCTTCTTTACAGTATTTCTGACCCTTGTTTCTTCGCCATGTATTCCAAAGGCCTCAAAGTCGCTGCTCTGTCCACACTCGTGGCAGCATCCTATGCCACGCAGAGTTCGATCTGGGTGACCTCTGTTCCTAACTACGTTCGACCCTACGCCGTTTCTCATTACACCATCCAAGGTTATACTGTTGGACAACAGATCTATCGCTTCCCAGTTACCGGCCCATCTTCAGATTATGCTTTCACTCTCATCAGTACCAGTGCCCCAGAATCAGGATACGTGGGTGTTCTACCCCACATCCACAAGACCCATTACGAGAATTTCTTCAACTACAAAGGCCGTTTCCAGCTGTGGGCGGAGAAAGATAGTGCGGAGCAGGCACGTTTGTTGACTGCAGGGGACTATGGCGCGGTACCGCACAACACAACGCACACTTTCCAAATCTTGGATCCGGATACCGAGATACTTGGAATCATCCAGCCCGGTGGTTTTGAGTTTGTTCTCCCTGCCTCATCCTCCCCATATTAGCAGCGCCAGTCTGACTCTTGACTCCAGGGATCTCTTTTATGCTCTCTCATCTGGCAACTACTCGTCATTAACCTACTCCCCATACAACCCCTTCGCCCCCGACGACAGCTCCTCGCCCCCTGCCTCTGTCATTAGCTCCCTCGAAGATTTCGATGTATACGCAGAGCTCGACTACACCCCGCGTCGGGATCTCGTCAATGGTACGGCGCCTGCAGGCACAACATGGCACACAGGATCTAATGCTCTTGCTACCGATGCCGAGACGCCGTACTTCGTTGCCAAAGACTATGGCCCCAAATATCTGTCCAGCTCTCAAGGATATCAGGTGATCCAACCTCTTGTAACAGCCGTTCAGAGCGATGGAAACTTCACGTTGAGCACAATCTCGATGGATCGGCTGTTGACAAACTACACGGCTGAGAGCAGAACTTTTGAGGGACATTCGGCATTTTCGATCTTGGAAGGATCACTGAATATCGACATGGAGGGCGAGGAGATTACTCTGCTGCAAGGAGACGTGGTGTTTATCCCTGGAAACACTATGTACAAATACTGGAGCACGATAGCGTTCACAAAAGTATTATATATCAGTCAGGGTGGAGAGGGGCTGGACACAAAGCTGATCGAGGCGGCTACCAGCTGGGATAGTCCTGTTTGGCCTACTTATACTTGATTGCAAGAAGTGAAGTAGATTCATTAACGCTTGGTATCTTGAGAACTACTCTTCTACACTCGTTAAATTTAATATAGCAACTCAAAGCTCTTTCTATATAAAAGTCCAGGCTAGTAATTATATAACTACACACAATGTATATTTAAACAATCAAGTAGAGAGAATAAAACATTATCTTTCATATAATCATTATTCCTACTACTTATAATATAATTAATAATCTTTATTTTCTGTACTTGCCAGTGAATCGTACTAACACCCAGTGAACACGTGCTTGCCAAAGTCAAAACCTTTCTCTATCCATCGGGTCTTGTGTTCTATTATCCTTGTCCGTTGTCGATGGCCTAGCATCCTTCGCTGCTCTTGCTCTGTCCAAGTCTCTCTCCTTCGCTGCTCTCGCTCGGTCTGAGTCTCTCCAATCCGTGAAGAACTCTGCGCCAGCCAACTCCATTATTTCACACTGACCTAGACGAGGCTGCGATGCAGCAATATCTTCGAAGCGCTTAAAGTTTGCTCGATTAGCAGGTAGAACCCAAACACCTTTATTGTCGTCTGTCCAGCCGAAGAGTGTATTCTTTGCACCATCGTACGACTCAGCAGGGGGACCGTGGTTCTTAGTATAGGCGTTGACAAGATCCAAAAGCTCAGCTTTAGTTTTGTTATGGAGGTTGGTAGGCACCTTGGTAGTAGTATTGTCGTTCGTCTTCTCGGTAGCAGTATTATTGTTCATCTTCTCGGTAGTAGTATTGTTGTTCATCTTAGCTTGTGTAATATCCTCTTCGTGGTAGGCTCTTGAGGGCGATCTATAATATTAAATGCAAAATGAGGAATAAGTAACTTCTTATAACTTGGGTTAAAAAACAAAATCGTAAAGAGCACAATCTTTGAGGCAGCGCCCCCGACTATGACGTAACTATGACGTATCGTAAATGTCCCTGCCCTACTTCGGTCAAGGGTGAATAGCCATTACGGCTGCAATATCTCTCTGAGCTGGTTGTTTGTATCCCCCGCTTTATTACTGCTTTCGGCCTGCCCTTGGTACAATTTGGCTGCGGCGAAAAACCACCGGGTTAAGGTCCTAATAGGTAAGTTACTAGCTCTGATAGAGATCTAATAGATGGATTAACCGAAAAATCTAATTTATTACTTAATAGATTACTAAAGGCTTATTAGGCCCGCACAAGCCTTGCGTCTACTGTAATTTATTGAGTTCAACAAGTGACTCCAAGCATAGCGATGAGGCGACGCTCGTTGTGTCACAGTCTACGGTAATAGCTCGTGCGTGCGAGTGACTGGCAGTTCAAGTTACCCTTATGAGAGAATTATCTTATGTGGAAGCATGTGGACTTTAGAGTGTTGTATTGTGATATGTCAAAGTATAATTTCCATAAAGTTCCCCCGCTTACTACAATGAGCACGCTCATTCCTTTGTATTTTCAAAAGCCAGTCTTCGAAACCATTCGTCGGGACCTCTTTCCTTCTTCCATTCCTTCTTAGCCGAGAACGGGATCTCCGACCGGGCATGGGTAGAGCTGTTCCGATGACGGTGGGCTGCAATCGTTGTCCGATATAGCCCAGCAGGAACCGTCGTTGCAATAGCAATAGTTAGGCAGGCCGCTATTATTTGTTAGCGCAGTTACACGATTCTCAGGGGAATTGGACAACGTACCCGTCTGGATCGGCCTGGTTATAGCATGGCTGCTGCTGGGCCAATACGAAAGATACCAGCGCAAGAACGCTACCGCAAAGAGTGAAGTATTTCATGATTTTGTGTTGGAACTTTGGAGGTAGTCGGATGTGATATATGTTCGGGAAGAATATATTGACTTAGAGGTGATTTTGAGGGCTTCTATTTATCCAGTCCTGAGGATGATGACACTAGCATGTATTGGATACGATTGCTATACGATATGCTAGCGCAGATTTGTTTGTACATAAGCTGACTGTGTCGGGTGATTACTTTTCTGCGGTGCAGACGAAGATCGTCTCGCAACTCGGTGAGTTCTTACACTATCTGATACGTGATACAGTTTATTGTACAGAGGTCACAGCAAAAAGTTACAAAATTGCCAGGGTCAGCACTAAGATCTTGTGCGCAGTAGCTGCCAGTATGCCAGTTGGTTAATTAATTCTGTACTATACAGGAAACGAATAACTTAGTGTACTTCGTATACAGTTGGAAAATAGGAATGTAGTTGGAAGTTGGAGATGCAGTTGGAAGTTGGTAATATAGTTGGAAGTTGGTAATATAGTTGGAAGTTGGAGATACAGCCGGAAGCTGGATATGTAGCTGGAGGTTGGAAATGCAGCTAAAAGTTGGAAATGCAGTTGGAAGTTGGATATGCAGTTGGAGGTTGGATATACAGTTGGAAGTTGGAAATTCAGCTGGAAGTTGGAGATGCAGCTGGAAGTTGGAGATGCAGCTGGAAGTTGGAGATGCAGCTGGAAGTTGGAGA
>JAJCXA010000262.1:0-30843 GCA_026770245.1 Clarireedia aff. paspali H2
AAAAATATATTTTATTTATATAAAATTTTATTCTCTATTAATTAGTTGATTTTATATTAATTTAATATTAATCTTATTAAACTAAACTAAATTAAATATATAATTATTTATTTTAAAATTCTTTTATTACTTTATTAAGTTTCTGACTTTATAGTCCCCAGGGCTTATATTCTGTAATAATATTCTCACTCTTCTACTATATCTCCTTTAATATACTAGATTCTACTAAGAATCGATGTTCTGAGACGACGAAAGATGAACCAAAACAAACCAACCCAAAGCGCAAAGACAGTCTTTCTCTCTATACGCGAAAACCTCTAGGACCACCTCCTAGAACGATTATAATGAAAAAATGGATATAACAGGATCGGGCCCAAGAGTGGATGAAATGTAGACAATGTATACAAGATGCTCCACCGGTGAACAATATGAGGAATGGGAATTGTGATGTAATTGTAATTGACCTACGAGCGACAAATCCCCAGTAACTCCCACCACACTTACAAAGCAAGTTCATCTTCACTATCTGGCAATTCCCTTTGTCCAACCAACGACGGTTTAAATTCCAACTCCCTCCCACCATTACCTTCTCCTTCTTTTCCGTCAGCATCTTCTCCACCAACCTCTGTACTCCCTAACGCAACTTCCCCATCACCAGCCTCATCCTGATCACTAATATCAGCCCCCTCCCCACCATCCACACCTTCATCATCCAATTCAATCGTCTCTTCTAACGGCGGCGCAACCAAGATGTCCTCACTTCCTTGCCACTGGGGCGGCATTCCCGGCATATCTTCCTCGTCTTCCTCCGCCCACCCATAATCCTCATCGTCCTCTGCGTCCGAGTCTGGAATTTCGTTTACTAATTCTCTTTCTCTTGCTCCCTCTACTTCGACTTCTGCTCGTTTTCTTTTCTGTGGAAGAGATGTGAATTGCTGAAGATGAGGGTTATGGTGAGTTTGATGGTGTTGCTGTTGAATTGGAACTGTTGCCGAGTCGAGTATTCTCTGTGGTGGGACTGGGAGAGATGAGAGGCCAGTCTTTTGAGGGTTAGGTCGTTAGTCTTTCGATAACAAGTAGAGTGATATGCATAGAAGGAAGAGATAAAGGAACATACCTCATTCACCCCGAAGCCCGCACATCTCCCTCTCCCCTCACCCAACATTACACCCCCAGCCTTTATCACCAACGCAAACCTAGCTCCTTCTCCCCCACCCCCAGTTATCCCTTTCTTCTCCCCATCATCCGAACCCCAGCCCCAATCCCTGAAAAGCACAACTCTACACCAAAGCCCTGTCTCCCAGGCCGTATTCGCAAGAGCGGGAACCAGCGCCGCGCCAAGACCCGACCGCATCTTCGTTACGCATTGAGAGAAGATAAGGACTGATATATTGCGTGTTTCCGCGAGTTTTTGAAATGATGTGATGAGATATTGGAGAAGCTGGGGTTTACGGGTCGCCGGATGAGGTGCTGGGAGTGTGAATTAGTATGGGCGGATACTCTCTTGAGAGTTATTAGACCTGCTAGGAAGGTGAGGGAGTGATGAGAAGGGAGATGGAAATGTTGAGTGAAGGAGGGACATACTTCCTAGATTCTTCTGAGTGGTAGTGGAGGTCACATTTCGAGGGAATGCTGTATCAACCAAAGTGGATAGCGAATCTATGATGATTAGGCTCGTATCCTTAGATGGGAATTGCGTGTCCGGATGTGCGAACAATCCAAGTAGATGTGCAAGTGTAGGTGTTGAAAAATGCTGGAAATTCTTTACAAGATTGGCATAATCATGTGCTTCGTCTGAAGGTGAACATGATGTCAAGACCTGGGCAAATCTGACTCCGGGTAGAGGATGTGATGCATCTGAGATTTGTCAGCTCTGTGGACTCGATACAAGCTGTAGGTCTTGATGGCAGAAAGCTGAGTGGTCAGAGAAGATGGAATTAATTTCAAGAGATATTGCACAATTTAATCGCACAGCTACACAAATCAGGTTTGGAAACCTTCGAATATTTACTCTTACACAAGACCCATCGAGAACCAAAACGGAAAAATAAAATTGACTTACCAACCCAGACAACACTCTCACCAGCACGTAAAACCTTGGCTGCCAACTGCATACTATATAGATGCAATCAGCACAGCCACCGCGAAATAGATGGATTTTCATTTCGCATTACCCCAGTGCTGTCTTACCTACGCACGCAAGAAATATCATTAGCCATCCCGAATCTAAAACATTTATAATGACCCCCGAGTATGCCCACGAGCAATAGACCGGCCTCTCGACCGAAGCGAGCAATTGGGGGATTTGGGGGCTAGCTCCCATGAAAGGCCACCTCCAAAAGCAAGTGTAGGGCGAGCAATACACGGGAAAGACATACCTACACCCGAAGGACCATAAAACTCGGTGACTTTCCCTCTGGAGATACCGCCATGATGTGGGTTTGTGGAGGCAGAAGAGTCAGGCGCATCTTTATTCTGAAGAGCGAGGTCAAGATTTTGGAGACCCGTAGAGATATAGCGCTTGGTGGTGGTGCATAGATCTGGCGATTCCAGATTTTGGAGGGCGAGGGCAGCGGAGATGGTGGGTAGGCGGTCTGGGGGTGGGGAGGTTAGTTTGAGGAGTTTGGAGAGTTTTTCGAGCTTGTTGGTTGAAATGAGGAGAATCGGTGTGATTGGGGATGAAGGGACAGGATAGAGTGGCGTATTATGAGAGAAGGCAATGGTTGGATAGAAGATCGGGTTGGTGATAGAGTTGAATGGGGTGTAGTGAGAGTGGAGACGAATAGTAGACTCACGTGGAGTAGAGGATGGAAACGTTGAGATTGCAGTGCCTGCGCCGTGAATGGATTGAAGATCCATATTTGTTTGTTCGTCAACAGTTTGTTGCACCTTGTGTCGTAGAAGTAAATCCTGTAGGATTGAATAATAGCGACGAACTCCGAAGTCGTCGCGTCTCGTTGTCGAGGTCCCGATTGTGGGTGGGTCGAGATTTGGGTCTTGCGATCACGTGATACTGCATCTAAATATAGAGAGAGGTGAGAGTGAGAGGGTCGAGATCCGTTTGGATTTTGGGTTCCATCTGTGAGAAACTTACGAAGTCGGGCAACTTTGCTTTATTTCGTCTCATTTGACGTCGAGAAGATGGTGAGTTGCTCCTACATTATCAATGATTCTATCGCAATTTCATCCATCCCTCGTAGCCAATGTAATTAACGGCAGCCACTTCCTCTCGCGAATTGCACAGTACGAGTGGCACGGAGTAAGGAAGCCGATTCGAGGCAGTGCTTTGACGTTGACTCCTTTCTACCTTTCTTTCTACCTTTCTTTCTACCTTTACAAAGTATATGAAGGAGCGATGGGATGCATTGATGGAGGGATTGATGAAGGATGAATGCATGCCTGCCTACCCACCAGCGAGCCAGGGTGAGTTAATTGGTGGGTGAACATGGAGGTCTGAAGGATCTTGAGTAATTCATCGACTCAACAACCTTTTCTTTCCTTCCTGTCCTTCCTGTCCTTCCTGTCCTTCCTTTCCCAACTCGAGCGGACAGCTTTCTTGCTCTTCATACTTCCACAATCTTTTCCTCATCCACTCATCCACTCATTTGACCCCTTTATTCTCCCCGTTTCCCTCCTTCCCTTCCGACCGACCAGTCCATCTCTTCCCACATCCTCACCAAGCTCTATCACTGGTCGATCATTTACTCGCTTGGCATCAGATTTTTCGCCTTTTCTCCGCCAGAACAAGTCATCGCGATCTGATTGGGCGCTTGTTTTGCGGATATTCTGGGTTATTTGGGTTATTTGGGTTATTTTGCTTCCAGCCCCTCGTCGTACCTGCGTATCTGAAACCTGAAACGCCCTTTCGGAAGATCATCAACCCTGGAAACCGCCAATCCCTGCCTTTCCATCCAATCAAAATTCTTGCTAGCTGCCTTGAAACGACCGAATTAGGAAAGTTTGGATGAACCGAAGAGAAACAAAAAGTTCAAAATACCCCGTCGTCGATCGTGATATATCTTCTCCACCTTTGCCTTTTCACTTTCCGCCTCCACCTTTTCCTGTTCATCACTCCATCACTCCACATATAAAACATTCACAGCAATCACCGGAAAAAGTGGTGCTTGCCTTTTACCTTCCTTCGCTTGGCTTCTTGTACTCTGCTTCCCTCTTCCGCTTATTCGCCTCGAAGGTGGATATTGCCTTTGGTATCGAATCATCTGTTATTGTTGTGGTTGTTGTTATTGATTATTCACTCCTTTGGTTTACTTTTACTCCTTCTTACAGCATTCTACAAAGTACTACCCAACATTCTTTGCATTCTCCACAACCATACAGCTTGGTAGATCCATCATTTACTTCTCTCGTTCCTCTTTCTTCCCTATTGTTTTCTCTCTGTTTTCTCTGTTCTATTCACTTCAATCCATAACGACAATTCGTCAAAATGAGCGCCGGCGCATTCTTTCAATATGCTACTATAGCACTTTCTCTCGTTTCATCAGCTTCTTCCCTAACGCTCGATATCTCTGACAAGAGTATGTATTGACGATTCACGTCCATCTACACTCCGCAGAAACACCCCACTAACACCTATATGCAGCCTCGATCAAGAATGCCGCCGGTACTATCGCCTATGATCTTATGAAATACTATACTGGCAATGTCACTAACACACCCTCGACCATCGCTGTTCTACCCTCACCATACTATTGGTGGGAGGCCGGAGCGATGTGGGGTACCATGGTTGATTATTATCATTTCACTGGTGACACCTCATACAATGAAGTTACCATCCAAGCCTTGGCTTCTCAGGTTGGTCCAAATTACGACTTTATGATGGAGAATCACCAAAAGGATGAAGGAAACGATGACCAAGCCTTTTGGGGCTTTGCCGCCATGTCTGCTGCCGAGAAGGGTTTCCCAGAACCTACAAATACCGGCGGATTTACCTGGGTTCAATTGACCGAGAATATGTGGAATACTATTGCTGCACGCTGGGATACGACATCATGTAATGGCGGTCTGAAATGGCAAATCTTTACGTTCAACAATGGCTATGACTACAAGAATGCTGTATCCAACGGAGCTCTCTTCCAACTCTCGGCTCGGCTTGCACGATTTACCGGAAACCAAACATACGTTGAGTGGGCAGAGAAGATTTACGATTGGACTTCGGAAATTGGGTTGATTGACTCAAACTTCGCAGTGTATGACGGCGCAGACGATACCAAAAACTGCTCTGAGGTTAACCATATCACCTGGTCTTACAATAACGCCATCTTCCTATATGGATCAGCGGTCATGTACAACTACACGACTACTTCGACATGGAAATCAAGAACAGAAGGCTTCCTTTCCGCCTCAGCTAACTTCTTCTCTCCATTCTCCAATACAACGAACGTTATGTATGAACAGGCCTGTGAAAAGGTCAGCACTTGCAACAACGATCAGTTCTCATTCAAAGCTTATCTATCTCGATTCATGTGGGCAAGCACTCAAATGGCACCATTCACTGCAGAGAAGATCTCGACCTACCTAACAACATCTGCATCAGCAGCTGCTAAAGCTTGTTCGGGCGATTCAGATGCTTGCGGTACAAGATGGTGGGTTGGTGGATATGATGGGACGACTGGCGTTGGCCAACAAATGAGTGCTTTGGAATGTATCCAGGGGTTGTTGACCAGTGATGCTTCGGCGTTAATCGGTAAAGGACAGGCTCCTTCATCTTCTGCAATTTCGGCAGCATCTAGCACAGCAACTTTGGTTTCATCCGATGTTGCCAAATCAACAACGACTTCATCAGCCGTCTCATCAGTTGTCTCCGCCAATACAGGAATAACATCTGCATCTGCCATTGAGGAATCTTCCGCTTCAGCATTCACAAGTCCTTCAAAAGTTTCGTCGGCCGTTTCCTCAACAATCACCTCCGCAACAGCAGTTTTCGCAGAAACCACAGCTGGTGCATCTGGCTCCATGGCTATCGTCACTAACACGGTCTATACCAGCACTACCGTTCCCTGCACAACCGATTCTTCCTCAGAAACAGCCATCTCCGCCTCAGTCGGTATCCCCTACCCCACTGGGAACTCCTCGCACCCACTCTCTACGAACGCGATAACGACCGTTAGAACTCTTGTTACGACGACTGTTCCCTGCTCCAATTCTTCATCTATTTTTGTTCCATCCTCCTCCGCAATCGCTCCTTCAAATTCAGTCACCGTACCAGTTTCTCTTACACAGACGACGGCTACAACGGCTGTTCGTTCGTCTAGTTCTGCTGGGATTCTGGTCGATACAAGTGCTACTCCACAAGTTGCCACTGGAACCGGTAGTGCGACCACTGGAACCGGTAGTGCGACAGCTAGTTCGACGTTGGCGCAATTCACTAATTCAGGGGAGAAATTGCGCGTTAGTGCTGTGGGAGTTTTGGTTGCGTCTGTGGCACTTTTGTTTGTTTGATTGAGTAGACTACTACAGGGGTAGCGGGCGGATGTTTTGTAGATATTGGGTAAGGGGATGAAATAAAATAAAATTGAAAGATCGAATGAGCGATGGGATTTGTATAAAATCTGAGGATTGACGGATGTGCAAATGGGAGAGGCAGAGCAACAAGATCTCAGATGCATTGGACGAGGCGTTCTAATTTTCTTACATTTTGGTTCACATATTATTCCTTTCTTCGAGGGGTACGGATGATCTGGGCATGAATCCATAGATAGATGATTGGGGATGATCAAGACCAGAGCGACGACACAATTCTCACAACGGTGGTATTCAGGATTTGGGATGAAGGAAGACGAAAATGCTTCCTCATTTAAGGTTAGCAATTAGTTAGATTTTGACAAGTATATATTTAATTGTGTTTACATTATTATTACTTTTCCATGTTTGATATTAATATTTGTACTTGGTATAGTTTGGAAAAATATATTTATCCTATTGTATTTCATCTAGTCGAAAATATTCATTCTATTGTATATCATCTAATCCAAAACATCTTAACCTCTATATCAAGCCGATAAAACAAACAGAGAGCAGAAAAGCTCTAAGCAGAACCTGAGCATATATAACCGGTAAGTTTTCTTGTCCTGCGCTGTGTCTCGGTACTTGAACACACGCGTCACCAAGTAGATGTCTGTGAGGACAATCAAAAAAGCACATCCTTTCGAGGAATACCAATGGCTGCTCTGCAAGTACTGAGTATGAAGTGTCAAGGCTCTCATGAGGAGCACAGATACCGAGATGTAGATTCGATCTGCATTCACGTGAGTACTCGTCTAGTCTTATAGTATCTACGAAAGATCTCACCATATGGCTGCCCTAGCATCAAAGGAGTCGTACGTCTGCCTGTCGCTGCATCACCAACGACATCCCGCAGATCCTGCATGGAGATGCTGAAAAGAAGGTTTACCGCAAGGCAAAAGATCCACTCCAAGCCTCTCCTAGCATCTCCGCCTCCAATCTGCCACGCACTGTGAAGTCCAGAGGTGAGCACAGCAGTGGTCAGGAAATCCTTCATGGGACCGAAGGCTGAGAACTCGGTGAAATTATGCAGCGCTCCGAAAACCATAAACATAAATGCGCCGGACTCGACTTGCATATGATATGCAAAGATTAGAGCGCCAACGGAGAGGATTTGATACCGAGTGTATGCTCCTTGGATAGTTACACGTCCGGAGACAATGGGCCGGTCGGGCTTGTTCAGGCGGTCTTCTTCAATTCCGTTGAGTTGGTTGCTGATTGTGAAAGTGTAGAGTAACAAAAAGCCTAGAAGCGCTGAGTTGCTGGTATTTATCGCTAAGGCTGTCCATGGTGCCTGTGCTTAGAGCGAGGAGGCGGCTGTGAATAGGGAGAAGGGGACTACGGTTGCTAGTAGATATCGGTTAGCTTGTGCTATGTTCTATGTCCTTAAGAAAATGACCAACAAAAGGGCTCCCAGATTCACTTACCTGTGAGGTCTCTATGGTTGAATGACCAGGAAATATGCGCTTCTTGCGCAGCGATATTGAGGAATTCCATTGAAATAAATGAATCTGAGGATTTGCAAGATACTGAGGAACAGCTTAGAACATCTCTGAGGGTCAATTCATGCCTTCTTATATGATATAAAAACTGCTTAACATCTCACGAAACGACTCGATACTCATTATGGGCGACCCTACTCAAGTCTCAATCATGCTAGCAAAGCGCATACTGGAATTGGAGCCACCCGCGATAATGAAGATCCCCTAACGTAGTTTACCCGCGAGCCGTGGATAACTGCAAGCGATGATATTTGTTCCGGTCCGTACGTCAATTTCCCCATTTCATAAATGGACTACGTCCATTCATGAATAGACTAGTCCATTGGCAAATAGACTGGATTTATGACTGGACTAGTCGATTGGTCAATGGACGTAGTCGACGTGTGAATTGAGGCGATTCATAAATGGACTTAGTTCATTCGTTAATGCCCTAAAGTGGGTAGTATCCACCGCACAAATGCATAGTTCTAATAGTTAATAATCCTTCTTTCTTCTATACTATACTACTTGATTATGACCTCGCTGGTGCCTCCTCAGATGACCTCGCTGGCCCCCCCTCAGATGACCTCGCAGGCGCCCCCCCAGATTATCGATAACTTCTTTAGGGAGGTCAAGAATAAGTTTATGGATATGATCCAATATGAGAAGTACGAGTGCAAAGAACGACTGTCCACTTATAAGTGGACTGAGACGTAGCTCTATTATAAACAGCAGCGAGCTAATACTACTGGGGAGGTAAGGGGTAAATAGTACTTGTATATAGACTAGTTGAGATGTAAATTAAAAGTATTTATATATAGATGTAGTCTATTTATAAATAGACTCCTATTTACATGTCGACTACGTCTATTGACCAATCGACTAGTCCAGTCATAAATCCAGTCTATTTGCCAATGGACGTAGTCCATTTATGAATCAACAAATTGACGTACGGACCGGAACATATTTACTCTTGGTACGCCAAGATCTCAAAATATCGTCAAAATTACTCAAAGAGTGAGACTCTTACTCGAATGCCTCAAGAATGCATATTTTGGTGGGCCATGACCAGAGGTACCGTGTGACATATCACTCATTTGCGCATGTTACATGAGTAAGTGACACAAGTGGTCACTGGTAACCTCCGTTAGGATGATTTATCATCACCACTGAAACCACACTTGAGCTGCGGTGAAGACATAATAGGTATGAGCGGGCGGATAGTAACGTGTGGAGACTGAGATGAAGAGAATAGATAGTATGAATAAATGAAGTATTCTATTAATGGTAAAGCATCAGGGGTAGCGTAGAGATGGGGATGCGATGAGTAGGTGAGTAGAGTAGAAATACTAAGTGATGGAGACATATGCAGAGTACTACGCTCGGCCTTGGAAAGTCTTGGCCACCACTCCTTCCACACTATTATCATGCATACCATTTCTCACTTTCCATATATCAGCCCCTCTCTATCACTTCCCTGTTTTATCTCGCACCCACAAACTCCACCAACTACCACTACCAATCAACTGCCCAACCATTCTCCTCCAAAAACTCCTCAATGGCGTGTTTCAACGCCAGATTCGGCCTCAAATCCTTTGCCGTCAATGGCTCCCTTGTTAATGGGTCTGTTTGACTTCGTTCGAGATGTTGGAGGATACTTGAACGGTCGTATGATTGGCCTGTTTTGGTCTAGAAGGTAGGAGGTGACAGTGTGGTTAGTGGCGTGTTGATGCTGTAGAAAGTGGATGAAGGATGGAAGCTGAGAAAAAGATGGTGGAAAGGAGGACAGGAAAAATAGGGGGAGGAGAGGGAGATGTGAGAAAGGGAATGGAAGGATAAGTTGCCTCCGGATGATAGGTGTGTGATTAAGAAATGACATAGAATTAGGTTCGTACTAGAGGTCTCGGGTAAATGTAGGGGGCAATGTAACCATCCTTGAGGAACAAGAGTAAAATTTATATCGAAAAGGCAAAACATTCACAAAACAACAAGAGGAAAAACTTACAATCACCGGGTCTACCATAACATTAAACGAAATCCCATCCACTGCCCAATCCGGCATTTCCCTTCTCCTCCCCTCCTTTCCCATCGTCTCCACCAACCTAAAAACCCTTTCCAACTCCTCTTTCTTGCCCGCCCATTCCCCGCTCACATTCTGCGCCTCCTCCGGCTCCTTTCCCTCCACCCGCTCCCTCTCCTCCCTCTCCATCAACCCTAACACCTCCCCCAACAACCCTGGCCTATCCCTCATCCTCCTCCTCTCCTTTTCCTCCCACCACTCCTTCCTGCACTTCAATCCCAATTCCAAGATATTCGGAAGCGAAAGCATCTTTCCCCCCTCCCTCACACATTCCTCCCTCGCTTTCTCCACCGCATGTAGCGCCTTCTCATACTCCCGCATGGCGTGCCGTGCTTGCGCAATATTATACCAAGCTTTCATATTATGCGGGGTGATGTCTAGTGCGGCTTCGGAGGATGCGACGGCTTCAGGGTAGCGGGCAAGTTTGAGAAGCGCTTTGGAGTGGTTGGTGTATAGGACGGAATTGGTAGGGTCGAGGGAGATGCTGCGCGGTGTTAGTGGAGAGGTGGAAGGGGGTTGAGGGAGAGAAATGAAAAGAAGAGGAGGGAGCATTACGCTTTGGCATAGAGCTGCTCAGCAGCTTCATAGTTGCCTGATTGGAAGTGATCATTCCCTTTCTTTTTGAGATCCAAGGCTTTACTTGGATCGTGGGGAGCCTGCGAGCCGGCCATGATTGAGGAGTTGATTGATTACCCGAATTCCAGATATTTTTATAGCTTCGTGGAAGTTAGGGACTCTACCGGTGAGTAGGGCAAGGTGTCTAGAGATTTTACAGGATATTAGAATTGGAGACACTGTCTATATCGTATGATATGTTTTATGTGTTGGTGGCGCGGGGAAATAGTGCAGTCTTGTCGTACAACGAGGGCCGAGGATTAGGTTGTGGATATAAGGGTAATTTACGGTCGGAGTTCTTCCTAGACGGTTTCTCCAGTCAAAAATTCCTAGACGGTTTCTCCAGTTAAAAATTAAAAGAATAATAGGCATTAAAAAACAAAGGAATTGGAAAAGAGGGAATTTGACCGTCTAGATATGATCAGGACGTGCATTTGTTATAAGGTGACCAGCCTTATGGGAGGATATTTATGACAATGCAGCTCACCCGGCTCTTTTGATTGGACTGAGGTATAACATCCGGCAGATTGGTAAGGGTTTGGAAGGTTCGAGAATGTCAATTATATCGGATGAACATCTTAGCAACGGTACCAGAATAGTTTAGATCAAAATGTCGTTGCAGTTGCATGGTAAGATTTGTAATTTGGATAGTTGTCAATATGTCTATTTCATGCTGGTCTTTTGTACAATTGATCTTGTTTCTTTTCCATCCTCCCACGTACTTCTCTATCTCCTTCTTACCACCCCAAATAACCGCGCAGAATCTAGAAGGGCTAGAAGTTATCATGTTAGTGGAAGGTCATGAAAATAACCGGACGTTTGGTGGGAATTGTGCTATCTTGTGTGGAGGAAGCCCTCTGGAACACAGATCGACGGCTAGTCAATCACATGTAGAAGCTAGCCTGACGTGCAGGATTTGCGGCGCTTCACATTCTGCAGTCTCTATCGGCGTATCCCAGTGAAGCGCCCCAAGTAACCAATATATATATATATATATATATATAAGAGAGGAGAGTAGAAACGTACGTTGTCCGAAGGGGGGATTTCTTTCCTGAAGTATTCTCCAACGATCGGTACCTTCTATGGAGTTCGTTAGTTCCTCGCCTGCCGATGACTCGGGATATCAAACATACTACCCAAATATCGTTTCGTACTTTCGGGACGTCTGAGAAGAAGAAGAGGGCGAAGAATCCGGCAACTCCTGCGAAGGGTGCTAGGGTTATGCCACTGCGTTCAACTTGTTAGCCAAATCCTCGAAACCATTTATGCCTTCCAGTCAGTGCTGCAATTGAGTCTGTCCCAGAAAGAACCCAGTGTCGTTGCGCCTCTGCTCTGATTTGCGATTGTGCAAATTGTGGATTCGGCTAGAAAAATAGACATACATTCTTGTTGCTTGCTTGGCCGTGAGTCCCATGATGTTTGGTTGAACCTTATATCTACGCATGCTGTATCAGCCTCCCAATTCCTTCTTCATGCTCAATAGGGATTCGTACTTGGGTCCATAGGGAGAGACGTAGGTTTTATAGCCAATATGGCCTTTGGCTGGTGTCACACCAGTTGAAGGGTTGTACTAATTGCGCAGATAGAGTCAGCGGAATGTCTAGCAAAGTCGCATGCCGAAGTCTACTCACATCACTACCTGCGTGGTTCATCTTGAGGGTAGAGGGGTGTGGTGGGATGTGAATTACGATTGTGAGGTTGAATTGCAATGATGATGGAGAATGTTTGTCGAGGTTAGCCGGAGCGCTGGTTTATGGCCTTAGGCAGCTTTTATTTTGAGAACTCGAATTTTGACCAATCATAGCGGTGTCAAAGCGGTTTTTGGCATAACGAGTTGACTTCTACATCGTTGTGGTGTGAAAAACGGACCAAATTTCTCTCGGAAAGCTAAAAGTCCCTATCCGGAACTCATCTATTGAAGTTCATTATCATCACGAAGCGCAGTGATAGCTCAAAAAGTTACACATTGACTCTACACAATGGAGGGGTATTGTTGTGCGGATCAGAAAACACCAAGTGTATTCTCGGCTCTTTCACAAGGAGATAACGTCGACTGTGCATAATACGAACGAGTCGAGCGAACGACTTGCATTCCAGACCGAGTTCTGCTCAACAGCTCCAATCAAGTGTTGCATCCTATCCATTCATACTCCGGATATATAGCTCGCTGTCTCATGGGCCCACGAATTCTGCATCGATGACTTCCTGTCTTGTGTTTTCGGCCCGCTCACAGTCCCCATGGAATTCAGTACAATCAGGATATATGAGATGCTTGTAGATGCTTGCAGATGCTTGTAGACGCTTGTAGCATGGTCATATAACCGTGCTGGGGGCAAGATAGGACAACGCGGGTGGGGATCAAATGAAGCCGTGAAAACGCTTTACTCCCTCAACCTACGTGACGAATAAACGAGATGGGCATACGAGACCTGGACTTAGGTTAGGATCAAGATATGTTTACAGCTCACCTTGCCGATTTTCAAGTGACCTGGTTATGTTCAGGGTTCTCATCGCTGGCCTTGCAACCATAACTATCCCACGTTTCCTTGGCGTGATCTAGAAATCGACTCCGGAGCGTGGTGCACCTGCAGAAGCCGTCAAGTTATCCTTCAGGATATTCTGATTGACTAGCCAAGGACTTGTAGGCTTCCTGGACACTGGAGATGCAGTTGACGCGAGATCCCTTCACTGACCTGCTGGCTGATATTCGTAGCCAGATTCGCCATCCGAATCCGCAGAGCTTCCACTCCAGCAGTATACGCACTCATCGTCCTACAGGGAGTGGGGAGGATACTAACAAGCTGCACAAGGGAACCCCTAAAACCCCACTGCACTCCTTGTTATGGTACTTGTAATGGTACCTGTACTGTACTGCAGTTTGGAAATTTAGCGGTCCTGTCGCAAGCTACCCAGTCAAGACCCCTAAGTTGGCAGAATGCTGCTTGAAGATTGCCGTGAACCGTGAACATGCCGCAAACCCCCAAGCTTCGCAGCTCTCTTCAACGGATATATCCCATTTCTATCCTCGGAAATCAACGACATTGCAACGTCTGCCAAGATGCCGATGGGGAAGTTTATCGCCAACTTGCATTCGTTGGCGATGTGCTCGGAAGAACGGACATTCCATCCAGCCGTTGTTATCGGGTCGAGCGAGTCTTCTGCATTCCGGCCAATAGAAAGCGTCATCGTGGTTACCAATTACAATGCTATAGAAATGCCTCACCAAGCCATCTCTCCTTGTGTGTATCTTTGGATCTTTTGACTTCGTACAGGACGTGAGCCCTAAATCTTTTCGTAGCACGAGTTGTTCCTTTTGCCCTTCCCTTTTCCCCTCCCTGTCGCCCTTCCTTTTTCCATTTCCCCTTTCAAATGCAAGCAATGTGATTTGCCCCTTATCCCCCACGTCTGTATCGAGGCGCATAATCTCTTGACTTGCATCCGAACTGTGCATTCCGCTTATTTCCGACCCATCACCAATTGGGGCTGCATGTGACCGCTTCCTTCGGACAGCCGTGAGCGAAACCATGTTCTCGTCACCACGGCGAGTAAGGCAGGAGAGACTATCCTAGGGAATCGGAAGGAGAGGGCACGGAGGGATGAAACTACTGTATACTGTCTTCAGAATAAACATTAGCTGCATTTCCCCTCATTTCTTCCTCTTCATAGCTTGGATCTCATCGTTGCTTGGCACTTATCTGCAGATAAACTCTGCTCTGATCTGGTGTTTGATCGGATTGATGACATCAACCTTTTTCTTTGCATGAGAACAAAGAGACGAAATACGAGACACGAGAGACAAGCGAAAAGAGACAAGAGACACAGAGCTTTCGAGCACGATATCAGAACTACCAGTACCGGTGATCTTGAGAAAGGAAATGAAAGCCGATCACAGCCGAGGAAGAGCCAGACTTTCACGCCAGACGACCATCATCCGAAAGCATTCTAGAAACGGATCATAATCACTTCACATATACCTCGTACAAACAAATTCTCCACACAGCAAAGACACTGCAAAACACTGCAAGACTCACCTCACTCACCTCACTCACCTCACTCACCTCGCTCACCCTTTTCTTCCATCCGCGACAAATATATCAGCGACACGACTACATAACAGAAAACTCTTCATCTGCCACTTCAGCATTTTTTAATCCTGCATCTGCACCACACCCTACCATCTGCGCAGCTAAAATAGATCCTTCAACCCACGATTCTTTACCTCGAATCACACGCAATACTGATATCCACAATTCGGCGCATCTGAGCGTAAACGTGAAAGTGCGCGGGAGCGGGTCATACAACGGAAAACGGCTGGTATCTGGGTAAGCCAGGCTGGATTATTCGGACTTTGATCAACTTAGATAGTTTGTTTCCGGGGTTGACTTTCGAAACTTTTTTGATAAGACGATCCGATTTGCATCAAGTATATTCGACTCCTAAGACAAAACGACAACGCCTTAAAGCACTACCATACAACTGAAATATAAAGGAAAGGGAGCACTGCCTGTGTGTAACGACCGCAGAACATCTCAAAGTGTGAACCGACGCGAGACATAAGTTCGACGGCGAGTATATCACCAAGCAAATCACCCACCACCCTCATGCCGCCAACCCCAAACATGCCCGCTTCAACCCAACGCCCCTTCTTCTCCAATTTCCTTGCCGCGTTCCGTACCACATCTTTCACGGGCATCTCGCAGCCCACATCCTCAAAGCCATCATCTCATTCTCACGCCCACTCACATTCGCATTCTCACTCCCATACGCATACCCAATCAACTCATACAAGTAGCACAACCACGAATTCCACCTCCCCACCATCCGCCTCCCAACCCCGCCAAATCCATACCAACAGTAGCAAGCAACAAACTGCATCTACAGCCAGTCCCCTCAACTCCCTCCAATCTCCGCGTACCCCGGGCACAAGTCCCAGTCCCGGCTCCTCACCGCGGTATAACAACGCCTTCCGCAGCGCAAGCGATAGAAGAGGAAGCGATAGTTCGAGTGAGGGGTTCCGAGAGATTATCGGCAGGGAAAAATGGTACATTGGCGGGAGGACACAGGGAGGAGAGGAGAAGTATTTTAGATTAGGAGTTGTGAGAAGGAGACGGAGTGGAGGGGAGATGAGTTTGGACCGGCTGAGTTTGTGATGTTATATGAGTTGTGAAGCTAGAGCTGTCGAAAGAGGATACGGGTAGATCAAGACATAATGGCCGCGATAAAATCGATTGTCTGAATTAACAAAAAGCAAAAGTAAAAAGAACGAGAAAAAAGAGAGAAAACAAGACTTGTGAACGGATGGGAACGACACGCACAAGTGCGCATTTAACGGTCTGGTGCGGCGTTGGCGTTAGCGTTTGACATGAATGTATCGGAAAACATGGGCTGGGTCAGGGTAACTGGTTAGGAATTCTGTAACTTACAGACATCCGAGGGATTCGTACGAACAAATGAAGTTTGTACAAGCTATCTTAGCCTTGAGGTGGGTGTTTGTATATGGGCAATTCTATCCAAGTTGAGATGGATGAAGTATGTGATACATACATAAGACTATATTTTTTTGCCACTCCCCGACAGGTAAATGATTATATGGACAATACAACACAATACAATACATAAATAAGAAATACTTTTGAATGTAAATGTAGGATATCTATTGACAGGAAGCGGTAGGTATTTATTGCTTCAACTAGCTAACATATTGCCTAATGTGTTACTTTTGTGAAAAGATTCTTCGACGAAGCAATGATATGTTGTATCTTGTATGTATACACGTTCCCTCTACGCGTCACTCTCTCGACTACCCATCTCCCTCTCTTCCAACAGCAGGCCAGAATGAACCAAGGCAAAAGTACAAAATTCGAACCTGCAAATAATCAATCACCACATAAACCGCTGCACTCTCCCTTCTTCTTGCGGCCAGGAAAAACCGCGGTAGAGAAAAATATAGCCCGTTATCAAGTTAATGAGCAGATGGTGGGTTGTTTCGATGAGCAGGTAGATGTTTATGCGCGGTTGTTTCTGCGTTTGCGGGGTAGAGTGGGTGGTGCTGGTGTTGGTCGAGAAAGTAGGAGTAGGTAGATGCAGACGGAGGAAAATCCAGGGGAGGATGAAATAGCGGGGCTCGACGAGGGGTGCGGTGATGAGAGAGAGTGTGGTGGTTAGGAGGTAGATTAGGAGGAAGGATGATGTGGGGGAGCTGTTTTGGGATTGTTCGAACTGTCCTGTTGGGTTTTTGGGAAACTCCGATTTTTCTTTTTGAGTTTGCGGGTTTGTGCTTGGTTTGGGTGGTTTTTGTTTGCTGTCCAAGGGAGGAGCGGCGGTGGCCGACGGTGACGAGGAAGAGGTGGTGTCTGCGCCGGCAAGAGTATTGTACACTAACCAAAAACATAATAAGTAGATCGGAGTGAGTAGGTAGCGGATAAGTGGATGGCGGAGAATCGTGTAGCGGAAGACGTAAAAGATGTAATGTCTATTGTCGGCTAGAGTAAAGGGGTGAATGATGGTATTGAACTTCACGACTGCGATCACGAGCAGTAACGTCAACCCTGATAACAAGGTTAAGATTACGGGGCGGGGAGTCGGGTTCTTGGCGTATTTGAGAATAATTGATGGGAAATAGAGAGCAGTGCGAAGAAGGGAGAAGAGAGATGGAAGAAGGAGGGGGAAGGAGAAAAATGATATGAATGGCCAGAGATAGAGGATCTGGGGGAGATGGATGGTGGCGATGTGGTTTTCTTTGTCGCCGAGGACGACGCCGCCATTGAGGTAGATGAGGATGGTGAAGGTGATGAGAAGAGAGAGGTATGGGAGGAGATTTTTGAGGATGAGAGGGAGACGGACGAGGATGGCGGGAACGAGTGTTAGCGGTGTTAGGACGATATCTGCGGTCCTTAGTTAGTCATTAACTAGATGAAGATGGAATCATAGAGGGTTAGAGAGAGGGAGTCACCTTCAAGGGAAGCCGACCGGAGTGGTACATCAAACACCATCCCATGTAACGCCTCGTTCCATCTCGCCTTTACAAATGACTGTAGAGATTGCAGTCTTTCCCTCTCGTGCACAGAAGCACTAGGCAAAGGATTTTGCAAGGTCCGCACTGTTTCCATACCACCCATGAATATCGCGGCCCAGAAAATATTCGTCTGTCGCATCGTTAGGGAGATCATTCCCCAGAGATAAATCTGGAAATTTTTTCTGCCCTTCCTGTCTCTTCCCTCGAGGAATGTTTTGTAGATTTTGAGAACCATACACGTAGATAGGATATCGGTGTAGTAGAGACCGGAGAAGAAGAAGAGGGGCGGAAAAAGAGCCATGTTAAAGGCTGTATGGAGTGTATCAATTGATGTGGTCTTCGAGGTTTTAGCTGCATTTTTGCTGTTCTTGAACGCCGTTTTCTGGTCCTGACCCGAGACGATCAGATTCCGACAATCACAAGCATACGAAAGAGTAAGTAGTAATGTGACAGCATTGAAGAAGCGCAAAATGTGGACCTCGCATGCTGCTAAGTGAAGTTTAGCGAACAGGGTAGTAAATACGTATCTAGGTGACATTAGTAGAGTGGTAGGTATATGGTTGACGAGGGCCGTACAAGCCTGGTGGAGTGGTAAGTTTTGGGTCCCATACTAGCCAGTCGCCTCGACAGTATGCTTGAGCTTGGGGAATGTGGAAGACTTCATCCTAAGGGAAGTTAGAAATGAGGGGTTTTCTGATGGAATTCGGAGAACAGGGCACGTAGCATGGGCTACTTACCAAGTAGGGAGAAGGGACAATCTTGGTCACCTGATATTCCCACAGACTGACAAGAAAATAAATGCCTAGAAATGCGGCAGTAGAAATTTTCCTATCTAAACCGGCAAGATTGAGGATTGAAGCCTTCTCGATGAACGCTACAGCTCCCAAGGAGACAAGTCCAAAAATGAAGGTTGACATGAGGACACCTTTGACGTTTGTGGAAGTGTCAGACTGGGTGCGAGTAATCCACGGTTGGGACCATTCCTGGAATCGGTGAGCGTCAGCTCTTGAGCCAGATGGAAATAAGGCAAAGACAAACTTACGGAGAGATGATATCGATGTATAAAAGTTCTATGGTACTCACGCGGGATGCATGTTACCACAACGTGATTCGCGGTCCGAGATCATGCTGAGTAATATCGGACTGAAGTTACCCCACCATACCAAACACTGCAATCTACACACTCGTGACACTGAAATATGAGCTATTGGATAGCCAGGCAGCTCGACCGTGTTCTTCTATGGGTTGAGTAGGGTTTTTTGAGCTAGATGATCGTGAATAATGGATTAGATAAAATTGAGTATCTTTGGATGAAAATCATGAAGTTCGCCAAGAGTTTTAAACAAATCTTTACTTTGGATTGTAGAAGATCCTTGGTGGGTCGCGACTATTTTAGACTTGTTATACTCTTGAGTATCCGGAGACATAAATTCATGAGTTGCCGTGAAATTGGCCATTTCCTGCTTTTAGTACTGCGTCTGAAAGGTATCTGGGAATTTCACGTCGAGCTACTAGGTAAAGTATTTAAATTCTACTGTTCTATTTCATCCAACATTACTCTAATACAATCGCCAGACTTTCTTAACTAGTTTGTCTTTTCCAGACAAGACGCTTTTAAACACTCTGGAATGATGTCTGAAATGACAAGAGAACCGTTCAACCAAACCAAAGCCTCATCATTCTTGGCCTTAGGTATATCACTAATTAGGAAACCGTTCATATGTTGGTGAAGAGCTTCAAAGGAGAAGTAAACGATGTTGCTTTCTCTGCTGCATGAAAATGGACAGATGTAAAACTGATACTCCGGGGAATTGTTCCTGAAGCCATGTTAGCGGAGAGATCTATTAGCATGGGACAAATCGGCTTACTCGATGTTGAATGGCATGACAAAAAACTTTCTGGATTGAACTAGAATGCTCAATATTCTCGGAGAGATCCTGAAGCTGGTCATATTCTTAACGCGGAAGATCTTATAGTCGAGGGGTAATGAACATTCACCTAGAGCGTGGCGATGGGAACACATCTTCCTTGCTTGGGATCCAAGGAGCTTATTACATGGAGCCCTACATGACTACAGCAGAACGATTATTCGGTTTGGTCTACCAGTGAAGACTCACAGAATTCTTCTGTCTTATGAGTGCATATTAAAACCTATATATCACAGCAGAGGTATTCTACCATCAATGTTGAACTTTCTACCATTCATTTTCTTCTTTCTTCTTTATTTTGTCTCTAGAGCACTCGAGAACTAGTACAAATCCTCTTCTCCCTCTTCCTAACGAGCCCAAAATCTTCTGCCGCCAACACCCGTCCACAAATCTAACACCGACCTTCGTCTTTTATCTTTCTGCTAAGGAACGAAACCACCTCCCAGCACATTCAAGCCCCAATTACAGGTTGAGAGCAGAATAATACGATTAGATTGAGCTCATTAGGTTTATTTAAGGCTATGTTGACCGCACAATCCAGATGTACGCAAATCACTTCATATTCTGTCTGCGTTAATAAATAAGGTAGTACAGTCTCATCGTCGCCCCGTTCAAGGAATCAAGGATGAATCTGTGGCATTTACTAAAAAAAAACCCTGATCATAGGCGACACTTTCGAGATACGGCGATTGGAAGAGAACGAAACAGAGGCACATAAAACGTAGTTTTACATCATAAGAGCCGAAGTAGAATGATGAGCTTTATATGCTCGCATACCATCTATATTATTTCAGTAAGACCGAGACAACCGGATACGATCACCCTCATTCCAGGTCTCCGGATCAGAGACTTGACTATCGGTTAGACTTGAAGTATACCTGGCTTTTTTGGAGACCGTCGCGATATTGATTGGAGTGATGACCATGGCCCGTGAAAACTCACTCACTGAGTACCTAGCGAGGAACGCTGACTATCTGAAACGCATCACATATAGAAGATTTCTGAACTAACTGTTGTTCATTACAAAAAAATGCTTACGTATATTGGTACAATGAATTATATATTGAAATACCCTATCCACACTTGTCAACCATCAGTGGGGTAATTTTTACCACCTTTATAACAGTTTGCAAGTCAATGGTTACTAGGTAATTGTGACGTACAATCCGATCGGACAACCCAAATCCTTTGAGATCAGATAACTCAAATAGGTATCGCTCGTGCAAAGCATAACGCTGACCAGCAACTCGCTCTTTCCTGTGGGATATAGAAACGCGGGGGGGCATTCCGCGCTGTTGATAATATAGGAGTTGCCAGGACTAAGCACACTTCGAGGATTCACGGGATTAGGACCCAATGCAGGCTGTGTGTTGAATGTTGTTTTCGTAGTAGCACCGGCATTTAAGGCATAACTGGTGAAGCTGAAATGTCCGCTACCGTTGTAGATATACGGAGAACCAGTGGGTGTACTAACTATCCGACCAACTTCGGATTTCTGATTGTTCAAGTGCAATCTGGACATTTGAAAACTTATATATCTGATTATCCAAATAAAATCTGGACATTGAAGATTTATATTTCTGATTGTTCAAATGAAATATAGATATTTAAGAATTTATATTTCTGATTGTTCAAGTGAAATCTAGACATTAAAAATTTAGGTATATGATTATTTAAGTACAAGATAGATATTGAGAATTTATATATTTAATTGTTTAAGTACAATCTGGATATTGAAAAACTTATATATCTGATTATCCGAATACAATTTAACCATTAAGAGCTCGTATATATATTTACTAGAGTAGAGATCTCAAAAGCATATATTTTAGTCAAATATTGAAGTTTGGGAGTTGGTCGGATAGGTAGTACACCCACTGGTGGAGAGAGGGTGGAAGCGTGATCAGGGAAGAGGAATTCCAGAGCACAGGTTTTGCTGGAGGAGGAGATTGGAAGGAGGAAGCTGGTGATGGTGCAGAAGTCTTTAGGAGCGTGAAGCGGAGTTTTTGTCTATAGTTGGTCAGCAAGTGTCGTGAGGTGGAGGTATAGAGATTCCAAGATGATCCGAGGAGTATAGGCTGGGTCACTCACGGAGCCGAATGAAACGTTTGGAAGTTTTTGGCTAACGAGAACGCTGAGCGAGGGGTAAAGTGTTCCTGCCGGGAGGTTACCACCTGATGAACAGGCTTGAAGGTTCCGATCCTTCAACTCAGAAATTGGTTCTGCGATGGGTGAGGCAACGGCTGTGCCGGCAAGGAGTGTCGGAATGGTAGCGAAAGTCTTCATTGTCCAAAAGCTAGACGAGATCGACTGTTGAAAGAAGGGACTCGGGCTTCTCAGTAGCGATCAGCGAGTTTGATAGACTTACAAGAATGAAGAGGAAAGAAGAGGACTTTAAGATTGATATAAATACTTTGCTTTCAGGTCATGTCATTCCGAGCCATAACCTACGGCTTTGACATACAGGAACCGGACGGATTTTGGCTTTCACTGTTGACGGTTCTGTAGTGTAAATAGATAGATAGTATATACAGTTAAAATAACTGAAATCTAGATCTTATACTATCTCTGCGCGGACCAACTCCCAATTGGAAAGACCAGCCACACTTCGGGGAGTCTTGCCCCAATTTTTCTACGGGATTTCCGACGCTATGCAGGAATGAAGCTAAATAACTGTAATATTGAAGTCAATCAAGGTAGCATCAACTTAGTGGGAATGTCAACCGGAATTGAGAAACGAATTTCGTCTGAGCTGATCTTAAACCCGACTGCCTATCACGTTAGTCAATTTGTTGTGAAGAAGGTCGAATCAGTGTACATTAGTATTTCACCTAGCTAATATACTTAAATTGGATTTACAGTAAACTGAGTCCGGGATGGGTTTTAAAGGGGACTGAATACATTTTCTTGAAAAGCTTGATGTCAATGAACACTTACGAACTATGATGGCAATTGTAACATTGCACCATCTACACAAATCATCTAATAGTCACTCATCATATAATGTTAACAGGGTCCCCATGGCCCAAAGCCGTAGCTTACTTCTCTGTACTAGTAAGTAGATGACCAGCTTTGAAAGAATTATTAATTCAAACTCATTGAACTCGAGCCGTTGTCGGCTTTTTAAATATCTGTTTTTCTTTTGCAGATGGCCTGTAATATTAGATAGATTTTCAAATACTAGCACTTGATGTAGCATCTTTGATAGTATAGGAAACCGACATATAGTATCATGAAACAGTAACATGTAAATCGGAAGAATAAAATAAGCTGTGTAGATAGAAAGAATAAAATAAGTTGTTGGTACTTAAGTATAGATTGATTTATTATATATAATATTCTGGAAAACTAATTTAGATTTATATAAGTTGATAAGCAGATGACCGACAACAATAACTTGAACAAACATCTTTGATGGTCTAATGGTTAATAAACCTCTTTGATGGTCTAACGGTCATGATTTCCGCTTGTCATGTGACTTCACATCACGTGATGACAATGCGCGGGAGATCGGGGTTCGACTCCCCGTCGGAGAGTCACGTGCTCAATATCTGACTTCATGTCCGCACGGCTTCACTTTTTGTGTTTTATATATAGTTTCGCGTTCATCTAGACCCCCCTACTGGGGGATCTAGGCGAACTAACCGCGGGTCTCCGAGGGAGATTGCTACTTTTATAATTAAATTCTTTAAGAATAATAGTTTAACTATAAAGTTTTTATTTAATTAATTTTTCTTATTAAGTAAATATATCTAAGATTTTAAATTAACTATATAAAATATATTATAATGATTATTTATTTTTATAGACTTCTAATGATTTTTTAAGGTAGTGGTCGGGTAGTGCACCCTCCCCTAGTAAAACTGCTAAGCGAGCCGATAACCCCGATAAGACGACCCCTGAAAAATCAACCCAGTTCACTATGTGGGGTCCGTGGGGTCGAACCGTGGTTCCATCGTAGTCTCTTCATCATTCTCTCAACATTCATCACTCTCTTATACACAACCGTGACAATCCTAATATCCTCAACCTTCGACTCTTTCAATTATAGTATACCAACCGAATCACGAACTAATACAAGGAGATCTTTCTACATTGACTTCTAATGAGGATTGGGTCGGATATCCATATAGTGTCCATGGTGTAGTAGCAGATGTAATACAAGCACGAACTGAGATGTTGGGCAAATCAATCGAACTTCTAGCGAAACAGAACGAAGAAATTCTACAATTGTAAGATATATACTAATATTTATATATATAATATTAATTTTTTTAGTAGATTAAAGCAAAAGAACTCCAAAAAGCGATCAACCGCCGAGAATTCTTCTCGACCAAAGAAAATTCCAAGAATACCAAACGGTCTAGGCTCTAAAGATTTGCAAGACTTCGTTGATGCAACAATGGAGTTTGTTGATAAAGGAGGGGTTATAATAAGTACAAAAGCAAAGCATTTTACTGAGAAAGCAGATGTCTGGTGGAAATATATGGCTACAAAGAAAATTGATGGCTTTGACCTTAAATACAACGACCTGTCACTTAGGGAGAAGCAGAAGAAATATCTTGAGATAGGGAGAATTGTTCAGGAAAAGAAGAAAAATTCGATGAAGGAGATATAGGGGAAAGCAACTAGAAAGCAAAAGAAGAATGTTACTACTGGACAAAGAGAGGAGGAGGAGAAGGATGAGGAGGAGGTGGAGGTGGAGGAGGATGGTGACGATGGTGATGATGATGATGATGATGTTGATGATGTTGATGATGTTGATGATTGGAGTAAGAAGCAGAACGAGAACGAGAACGAGAACACATTGGTTGGTTCGGAAAAAGAATAAATGTTTAGAGTCAATTTGCACTTATAGTGCTTATCTACTACGATTAGCAAAAATATACAGAATTTGATTTTGTGAGTGCCATTCTGTCACCAGTATACTCGATAATCATATGGGGGTATTGAAGCGATTGTCATGTGGGGTATCGAAGAACCGTGGTCCCACCGTGGTTATGGTCTTGCTGTGACCCCCCCCCCGGTCTACCAACTGCCAACAGAGTCCACATACATATCATTGCAGAGTGTCGACACTGTATAGTCTGAGCAACTCAAAATTTAGATCAGCGGATCTGCTCTACAGTCATTGCCTACACATCGAGTTGGAATTTTTCAGAAATAGGATACAGGACCTTCGTCTTTCTTTAATACCCAACCGTGACAATCGCAAAGATGCCGCTCATAGTACCAGCAGTTGGTACTTTACCCAAGAAGCGCCTGAATATCAATCAAGCGATCAATGTAGTATGGGAAGATGACGATGGGAACTTTATTATCAGGGACTTCACGGAAGAAGAAGAGAGAGAGTAGGCTGTCATCGACAACTTAACAGCACAATCAGCGACGCATCGAATGGGTAGCTACCTCTTCCTCTTATAATATTCTTTATCAATTCTATCTTTTAACTATATAGTAGAATCTATTACTACAATTAAGTATAAGGATCGTGTCCTACGAGAATTTCGCGCGGCGATGATTTTTAGATATCGAAGAACGAACCGAGTGCTTAGGAGTTCAAATCCGACTTCGGAAGATAATGATGCGATATTTTTTAACGAAGAACCATCTGTCCTAATTAAAGATATCATATTTTATATACAAAGATGGATGCAGACGGCAGTCGCCAGATCACTCAACGACACTCGACCGAGAATCTCTGGTGCGACACACAGGCGAATACAACTCATAAAATAGGTTACACGAAAACGAGATGCCCAGAAATTCATTTTACTCAACAAAGTATTCGTGGAAGTAACCAAGGGAATACATCTGGGGGCGAAAGTATTGTGGGAGAACAAACGTCTGAACCCGTTTATAACGAAGATATACTTCGGAAGATTTGAACTCCGACAACTAATTGACTAGGAGTTTTCAAACTCCAACTATCGAGAGGTATTAGAGCAACATGAACTAGCTTGGTGCTTAGCATGTATTTACGGTGTACAGCTATGCTCTTTGGCCCAGCTTTATACTAGACCAGGAGAGTATCTTATATAGCGGGATATCACGATAACTCGAAGTTCAAACTCCACCTCGAACAGTAAGTTGCGACCACGGTTCGACCACGGTTCGACTACGGTTCCCCAATGGTCTGATTTCGTTTACTAATATACTTTACTAGCAACGATCATTGATCTTAGAAGATTTGATCTTTCAATTACCTTCCCATTCTTGAAAACTAATAGAGAGTACGATATATTCAGTGGGAAAGATAAGAATATACTAACAATGAAGATACGCCACCCACACAAGTTTAAGAATTTCACACTCTCTCCCACTCTCCGACTTATAGGAATCATATTACAGCAAGGTGTTCTGGAGAATATAACCTCTGTCAATGACCTCCTAGATGAAAATTCGGCTTCTAGTCATCTGCGAATCTTACGAATCAAGCCGGAGTTCTTAGAGAAACCTATCTTTCTAGCATCTGTTCCTGGAGGAAGAGGTCTTAGCCCTGTCAGATCACCACTTTCTACGGATGGATTAGGAGAGTTTTTCAAGCGTAGAGCTCTTGCTGCTGGGTTCCCCAGAAATACCTCTTTCTACTCTTGGCGTCGTGGTCTAGCCACGGTTGCTGATCGTACAACCGATCGAAATACCGTTAGAGCTATACTTGGACATGATCCAAGTAGTACAACATTCGAAGAATCATATAATAATGCAACCTTCGATATCGATATGTTTGCAATTGCAACTGGGGAACAGCAGCATTCAATTGGAGATACTTCGCATAAGGCTCTGTATAGGATCGAATATAATATAGGCCTAGAAGAAGAGCGGAAGTTCCTACAAGCTATAGTTAGTCAGGATCCGGCATATCGCGAAGCAAAAACTCCTGCAGAAAGAAAAAATACTGCGAAGAATACTCGATATCGAGGTAGAATTGTGTTGAGGGAGCAACTTAAAGCAGACTACGAGAAGGAAGTTACCTTGGAGCAATTTCAAGAACGAGTAAGTAAGCTCAAAGAACCAGGTATACTTTTCAAAGAACTTCGTGAAAGATTACAACGACCTATAATAAGATGTCCCGAAGAAGAAGAAGAAGAAGAAGAAGAAGAATCCTTAGGCGAGATTGAGAATTATATCGACATTGGGGAAAAGCTAGATATAGAATTCATAGACGAGAGATTCGGTAGGGAAACATTGAGCGAACCGAGTCAGACGAACAACCGTGGTCGAACCGTGGACAATGAAGCACATAAAGAGATAACAACAGAAATCGGAATCGATCAGGAGAATAGCAGAAACGAGGAAAAGCAAGGAGCAGATATCTCTTATGATTTGCAAGTACAGTGCTTCCTAGAATTTCTGTTGGAGACTCGAGAAAGGGTAACTAACCCTCAAATTGGAAGAAAGAGTCCTACTGAAAAAGGATTCATATACCAAGAATATAAGCTTGATCTGAGTACAAGTAAGGAGTAGAAGGAGAAATTGTAGCGTACCATTACTGTATTGAAGAAACACCAGGACGGGAATTTCCATACAGGATTTTCGGAGTTCAATCGGAAAATGCATAAAGCATACCCTGATAAGAAAGACTTTGTCTGTCCATATCCAGGATGCGAAAGAGAGAAACCGTTCAGAAGTATAATAGAACTCAAAAATCATATTTTGCTCAAGGGAATAAGTATAGAGGATTCAATCTATAGAAGAGCTATTCGACAAGATAGTTGGTTAGAAGTAGATTTCTTCCAATCGAAGGCAGACAAGGAAGGGAGAGTAAAGACATTATATACGAAGAAAAAACCGGTAGATAAACTATCTGCAAGGCCTAGTAAGCGGCTTACAACAGCGCGGGTCCTCAAAGAAGTAAACGGTGTCCCTCTGTTACTGGCTAGGCCAAACCCTATACCTACTAGCGCGATGGATATAATAAATAGAAAAACACCCTGCTCTTTGCTACCCCCGATAAGTCGAGAAGAACGAGAAGATAGATTTCAGACATTCATGGAAAAGGCGAAGAAGGATCCAAGCCTTGGTCTCGTGTTTGGAGGTACGCCTAACAGCTTCGACGATGTTTAGAAGCCCTAACAGCAACTTAAACAATAGCTTATGAATCCGAGCAAACAATTTTACTGCTACCGTGGCTCATCCGTGGCTCATCCGTGGCTCTTCCGTAGTTTACCCTGTCATTTTGTTAGTATATATAATCTGCGATATTAGCTTCTATTTGCTTGGTAGCAACAGTTAGATCCTATCGTTCATCAGAGTTCATAATTAGTATAGAGAAGTATATAGTTAGACCAATAAAGTCTGATTCTACGGAATACTATATGCCCATTTGGCTAAGATCTAGGGAACGCAGTAAAACCTAGATCATATATAGAAATATCAAATAGATAACCCCCTATTATACGCCTTTTATCGATGAAAAAACATTTAATCGCATATATATCAAATAACTCCCCTTAATACGCTAATCAGCGACTAGAAAAGATTGAAGCAAATAAGATGTAATAAATAGAAAAAGAAATTAAAAATAAATAGAAAGATAAAGTATAAGATCGAATACGAAGATTAAAAGGAATAAAAAAGAAGAAGAAAATAACAAGAAAAACATGTATTTAGGAAGAATCATTATCTGAAGGTTCCTCAACTACCTCCCCCACCCCAAACTCATCCGCAAGCCCTCTTCCTTGCCCTAATTGCCTCTCTACAAATCGAGCAATATCGGTGGCTCTTTCGTGGAGACAGCAGAGGATGTTTACTAGACAAAGAAGACGAAAGTCGACTTCGTCTAGCACATTTGAATGCCGATTTCCTACATACAGCCACCAATGAAGCCGCATACGGGCTTGGTATTGTATATAGCGCCGATTATAAAAGGAAATTCGGATCTGTTCATTTGTATCAAAGTAGTGTAATGCACACAACTCCATATCCTCGTATAGTACATTGAATTCCACAAATCTTTCTGGCACAAGGCGAGATTTCGAATCGATTAACTGGATTTTATAGCATACTAGGCCAGCGTAGACCCGTAATAAAACTTAGGCGCCTGCTCGCCTCTCAGTAGATACTAGTTTGTTATTTGCAACTGGAACTAGTGCTTCTTCTTGTAAATCGTAGTCGAATTCATTGTATCTTGATTTCCGCTTCTTGCTTGATTCTGGTAGTGGACAATCATTCTAAAATAGTTGTTAGTATTAACAGAGGTAAGTATAACGATGGTTCTGATCGCGGTTCTGCCATAGTATCTACCTTCAACCTTCCAACGATAATACTCGAATCTGTCCCAGAGCGATCGGAGAGTATAGGCTTAGAAGGCTTAATAACACTAGTCCAATATCCTCTAAAAAGGCTTGTATACCATACTTTTTTCCACTATTCCGTCAGTTCCTCTTCTGGTCTATAATGCTCTTTAAACTGTTTGTGAAGAAGATCTTCCAAATATACTTTGTCACCCTCTGTAAGATCCACGGAACTAGTAAGTACCTCTGCAACATTCAGAGGTATATAATTGTTAGGAAGCAGTTGCTGATATCTATTAATAGGAAGAGGTTGTCGGAGAAGAGGTCGAGGGAATCGTTGTGGATTGATTGCTTGTCTATCGCGTTCTTGGTCACGTTCGGTAGCAGCGTCGATTTCTGCTATTCTTGCAAGCAAGGCTTGTCTTTCCGTTTGTTGCAGAGTATTTGTCTAGAAACCATGTGGAGCGGCATGTGGTGGAGCGGCATGTGGTGGAGCGGCATGTGGTGGAGCGGCATGTGGTGGAGCGGCATGTGGTGGAGCGGCATGTGGTGGAGCGGCATGTGGTGGAGAGGCATGTTGTGGAGAGGCATATTGTGGAGAGGCATGTTGTGGAGGAGCATGTTGCAGAGGAGGTTGCTGGCAGGGATATCGTTGAAGAGGATTTCTCATTCTCAGCGGCTAAGGTACAACTTGCTTATCCGCCATCTGACAGAAATCAGTTATCTCATTTACCTCTTAGAAATATGGTCGAACCATGGTCGAACCATAGTCGAACCGTGGTCGAACCGTGGAAATCTCACCTTTTTGCTAAAGGTCTGAATAGTATTAGTGATGTTGTTGATAGAAATCTCACCTTTTTGCTAAAGCTCTGAATAGTATTAGTGATGTTGTTGATGAAAAGGAAATAGAAAAGAGATAAAGAAAAGAAAAGGAAAAGAAAGTGAAAGTAAAGGAAATAAATTTGGAATTAGAATCATACTGAATAGTGAATATAATACTTTTAAAGCTTCTTATCTATAAGCTGAACTGAACTAAAGTATAAGCAAATCTGTCCTACGAATACTTTAGTAAACCTATCTTACGAACACTTCTACGAACCTATCCTGCGAACCCGTCCCACGAATACTTCTGCGAACCCGACCCACGAATGCTTCTGCGAACCCGTCCTGCAAACCCGTCCTGCGAAACCGATCCACGAATACTTCCGCGAACTCGTCTCACAAATACTTCTATGAACCCGTCTTACGAACCTGTCCTATGAACCTGACCTACGAATACTTCTGTGAACCCGACCCACGAATATTGCTGCGAATCCGACCTACAAATGCTTCTGCGAACCTGTCCTGCGAGCCTGTCCCACGAATACTTCTACAAACCCGACCCACGAATATTGCTGCGAATCCGACCTACGAATGCTTCTGCGAACCTGTCCTGCGAGCCTGTCCCACGAATACTTCTACAAACCCAATCCACGAATACTCTGCGGACTTGTCCTGCAAATACTTCTGCAAACCTGTCTTACGAATACTTCTACGAACCTATCCTGCGAACCTGACCCACGAATACTTCCGCGAACTCGACCCACGAATACTTCTGCGAACCCGTTCTGCAAATACTTCCGCGAACCCGTCTTGCGAATACTTCCGCGAACCTGTCTTGCGAAACCGACCCACGAATACTTCCGCGAACCCGTCCTACAAGCCTATCCCATAAATACTTCTACGAACCCGTTCTACGAATACTTCCGCAAACCCATCCTGCGAACCCGACCTACGAATACTCTGCGGACTCGTCCTGCGAGCCTGTCCCACGAATACTTCTGCGAACCTATCCTGCGAACCCGACCTACGAATGCTCTGCGGACTCGTCCTGCGAGCCTGTCCTACGAATACATCTGCGAACCCGTTCTGCGAATACTTCCGCGAACCCGTCCTACAAGCCTATCCCATAAATACTTCTACGAAC
>JAJCXA010000263.1:0-30529 GCA_026770245.1 Clarireedia aff. paspali H2
AAGAAAAACTTGTTTTTAAAAGATTAAAATTATATATTATAAGCTAGATTAATTAATATATAAAAGTAGATAAGTTTAAATTTTATAATAATAAAGAGTTATATATAAAGAAGTTTAAATATTTCTAGAAGCTTAAAAGAAGAAAAGTTAATATTAATAAAGTATAAAAATATTATTTAATTGAATAATAAACTTTAATTAAATATAAGAAGAAAGTTAAGTTTAAAAGTAATATAATAATCTAGAAGTATTATATTAAATATTTATTATCTATTTATTATAATATACTTTAAAAGCTTAAAGTAGAAAGAGGTAGTTACTTTATAAATTAACTTCTATAAGAGAATAGAGATCCTTTATATAAAATAAAGAAGTATAACTTAGTATCAATATATAAAGAAGTAAATTAGATTCCTAGTATTCTTTACCCTCTTTAGTTACTTGATCTGAATCCTTTTAAAGGTATTTGGAATATTCTAAAGCTACAGGTATATAAAAGGGAATAATATATTTTAAAAGAGTTAAAAGAGGTTATCTAAAATAAATAGAGTAAGATTACAATAGAGGAAGTTCAAGCCCGTATTATAGAGATACTAGCACAATGTAAACAAGTAATTGCAAGTAGTAGGAAGCCTATTAGAAGTGATTTGTAGTAATTATAATAAAAAAAGTTATGATTTTGTAGGCCTTTTTGATGATATTCGCTTAAAATGCGTGTCCAATGAGTTAGTACACCCCCTGGTGAACGGCTCAAGTCCAAGGTAAAGAGGCTAGACCGGCGAGCAGATTCAAGGCCAGGTCTTCTTTACCCAGACTCTATTCAACTTTGCTCATCAAACATCTAATTATTTAGAACCCGGAGAGTTCCACTATATTACAATCGTTATAGCCGAAATATACCCTAGGTCATATACAGCGAGCGATCTAGTCGATACAAACTCAACTCAAGACCAGCATGCAATTCAAGCCTGGCAAGAACAAACTGACCTCCCAGAAAGCAAATCAGCGAAGACAGCGCCGACAAAAAAATGATTCGAGAACAGGAAGATATGTATATCTACTGCCTTAATAAATGACGATAAAGGTTCTCGAGACAGAGAAGAAGATCCACGAAAGATACCATTCACTAGCCATCACTCCATCGACCTTTCCAAAATTTCTTGAAGAGCTAATTAAACAAAACCATATCAGAAGATTACAAACCACTGCATTCTTATTCCACTCGCTATAGTACCTCCGAATTACCCACCGCAATCCTTCATCTGTGTAAGTATGAGGTTCTTGTTGCATTAGCAGAGAGAACTCTGGCTTTGAAACAGGAATATATGAGCAAGGGCGATTTTGCGGATGCGAGGGCGAAGCGGAAGCAGATTCGAAAGAAAGGTTGGGCTCTGGACGGAGGTTTCGATCCCAGGAGTAATTGTGAAGACCAGAACTATTTTTTTTTTTTTTTTGAAGTGGAGCATTAGGTTAAATGCTGGCTTGAGTCTTCTAAGCTGGACTCTGGGGTTTCCCCTTGTAGGTATGGTCCTAGAGTGTTTTCCCTCTACCATGAGTGCCTTTAGACTCATCAATCGCTTTTCATTTTCCCCTTTCAATTTCTCCAAGCACGAGTGAGAGAGTTCAGTTTATTGACCTGCAATATGATCTTTTACTCTAAAACATACCTGGCCATAAATTTTGTTGATATTAAAGATTGAAATCAAGGGCACGTGATAGGTAGACTCGACCCATGAGACGCTAGCTTGAATTCGGCATAGTTCCCCCCTCTTTCCGAACCTCACTTCCCTCCATTCTTCTATCTTCACTTGTTGCATCTTCACTCTGTTGGCATCATGACAACACAGTCATCGGGGCCACCAATAGACACTTCCAGACATTATGCATTCAATTGCGGTATATGTGGCACTCGTTTCGTTCGTCGAGAACATCTCAGCCGCCATATAAGAAGCCATACAAGAGAGAAGCCTTTCCATTGTCGGACATGCCGAAAGGCATTCACAAGGGCGTATATATAGCTATTCCAGTCTTCAGAACAATACTAAACCCTAAATTAGTGACATACTTCAACGCCATGAGCGCTCTCATACCTATGACGGGACTATGAAGACAGCAAAATCGGGAAGTTCGTTCAGGGCTTGCATAGCATGTGCTTCTGGTCGAGTTCGATGCTCAGGACAAAACCCATGCAATAATTGCGAAAAGAAAGGGATTGAGTGCAGATACCCTATGGCTTCAGTCCCGAGGTCAAGTTCTGTACAATCGACTGGATACACCCAAGATCCGGCAGTCTCAACGGGATCTCAGAACGCTACTCATGGCGATGGTGAATCAAACGAGCAGCAAATCTCTGACGCTCAAGGAGAAGATATTGGGAGTGGACCTATGGATGGTGCTTCTAATTTACAAGTCCAGGAAACCGCTCTTTCTGCACAACTTACTACCGGAAGTCAAGAACAACAATGGGACGCTACTTGGCCGACTTCTGAAAACTCTTATCTTTCAGATTTTCAACAATTTCTTAATGTTGGCGCCCAGTATCTTCCTCAATCCGGATATCAGGACGGATCATCGTTCGAAACCCATGACTCGATCAACTGGATGTCGCCCAGCACGTCAGTCTGGAGGGATTGGGACTTTAGATTCGCCGCTTTGGCTGACCCCTCAGTACCTATATCCTTCACGCCATTGGTAGGAGCTCAGATACAAGGTAATCTGAATGTTGATTTAGCGCCTCAACAGCCAAGTTCATGGAACCCTGAATCTCAGATGACTTTTCCGCCCACTGCCAATGCTACAGGGAATGTCACCAGTCCGGGAGTTCTATCAACGACACGATCCGTACATTCACTACGATCTGAAGGAGGATCGACTTCCGTTGTTAGTGGTTCCGATGACCCAAGGAGAACTTCTCCAAGACTATACGTGGATAGCGTGGGGGCAAGGGGAACATTGCAAAAGCCTCGCAGAAAGAGGACTCGGTCATCATTCGAAATGGAAACTTTTCAGGATCCACGAGTGAACCTCTCAATGCAACCACAAACCCACTCTCCTGGTGACGAAGATACTCTGCATTCCAACCCATGGATCTCGTCGGAGTTATACCAAGACATAGCTCGGAATTCGGAAAGACTTGCTTCTGAAAGTCCTAGAGGGGCTGGATCTTCTCATCTTCCTTCTCTTGGGCTTCTCAATACCTTTTGTCAGCTATACTTTGATGGCTTCCACCCAGAATTTCCTTTCTTGGGTATGACGCCAAATCAGTGGAAGGACCAAGGATGGATCCTAGCAGTTGCTGTTGCAACGATAGGTGCACAATATTCAGATTCCCATGTTGCAGATCACCAAAAGCTGTTGGAAGCCATACTTCGAGAGGCTCTTGATACTTTGGTCTCTGGAAGAGGTCACCCTGATGTTGTTTCCGCAGCTAGTCCTTGTTCAGAACCGCCTTCTGTGGAAAGTCTGGTTGTCCTGCAGGCGCGAATCTTGAACATAATTATTGCAACACGCAGTGGCGAAGCTGTGTCAACATCTAGAGCACTCACCGACTTCAAGTCTCTTGTTGCAGCTGCAAAACGCGCAAACTTATTACGGCCACTACCAAGATCGGCATCGAATACTTTTCATGGAACAGAGATCGAGCTACGAGCACGAACGAGCTGTATGATATTTGTAAGTTGGAATTGTGGGCAAGAAATCCCACCTCACTCTACCTACTAACACACCCAGATGCTGGACTACATTCTTTCGTATGAGTTCAATGAACCACCGTTGTTGGATATAGCAGATGCCCAGATACCACTATCCATGTCCTTGGAGATGTCTTTGGGTGACCCTACGCGGTGTGATGAAACAGGCATGAGCTGTATGTGCTACCAAATTCAAAAGCCATGACAGATCACTCACCTGCAACAACAGGTACTTTGACAGATGCTCTCGAATTACTCTTTACAGAAAAGAGATTACTTCCTGGCCTCTCAGAATTTGGTCGTATACTACTAGCTCAAGCAGTTTGCAGACAAACCATGGAAATGCGGCGTCACCTACGAAACAGAATGTCCCACTGGATACCAACAGCAACAAGACAATCCGAGATACGATTCTCAGATCCTGAACTCTGGCCTCCCTCATCAACCACGTTCTCGAAATGGAGAAATAGCGCTTGTGATGGCCTAGATGTCCTTCATTGGTCAGCCAACAGCAAGATTGCGCAATCGAAAGGCTTTGAACACCCTACTGTCCTACATTTGCATCTTGCGAGACTCATCATTCTAACTCCACATGAAGAGATCCGCCGTTTTGCAGAGTCGTACTTGTCATCTGCTCCCAAACCAATAGCTTTTGATCAGTACAACAATCCGGCTCTATACACAGTTCTACAATGGGCTATCCGGGACCAATACAAGGCTCGCCTCACATTGATTCACGCAGCAGCTATTTTCTGGCACATCCGTCGCTACAGCTGTGATAGTTTCATTGAGCCTTTCGCAACCTATCTTTCTACCCTCGTTATCTGGGCATATAGTATCACCACCCGTCTTGCAGCAACCCACGAGGTGCAAATTCCGCCTCAAGAACCACCGCAAATAACGACAACTTCGGAAAGCGAATCTGAACTGGATCTTGAATTCATTAACATTGATCGTCCCTGTGACGATGAGAGTGTACAGATGTTTGTAAGACATGGTCATAGGCTTACTGCGAACATGGTACGCGTGGGAGATATATGTTCTGAGGGCGCGCCCAGAAAGATTCTTCTGGAAGGAATAAGGCTTTTGAGCGGGCGGAAATCAGGGGATGGTGGGGCTAATGAGGAAGATACATACACTTGGAAAAGCACGAAGGGATATGTAGCTTCTCTTGAAGCGCTCGTGAAAGTCATCAAATAGCCGCATATAGGAAGGCATTGAAATGTTTCGTCACAAACGATAGCATGGAGGAGCAGATTACCTCCGGATTTTCTTCAATTTTGACTCATGTAAGTCTACCACTTTTAAATAATGGATATTATCCGCCAATAAGTTTCTATCCTAGACAGAAACAGTTCTTTCCACTTTTCGCTCTCTCACCCTCTACCCACCTAAACAGAATATCCACCACTTCTCGAAAACTCAAACGCAAGAGCCGTAGTCCCCTCAGTCGAGTAAATAGGAAACGTAACTGTATCCCCCGAATACACATGTCCATAACTCCCCAAATCAGTCATATCATCAAACTCCTGAAAATGATCCGAAGCATTCCCCTCAAACCGATACGTATGAATATCCAACGTCCCACTTTCCGGTAACCCCACAGAACTCAACCTATCAAGCTGAATATCCCAATTCCCAGTAGTAACACGTGTTCCCACCAAAAGTCTAACTCTATCCTCACCAATAACAGCGTAGACTTCTCCATGTAAATCAGAAGTAGGATCAGTAGCTACGCGATATCCCGTCATATTTTGATAGTAATACTTATACACCTGATATTCAGCCGCGGGCCAATATCCACCCGCAGCCGCATTGTATGCACTTGTTCCTGCATCCGGCTCTCCTAGCAGTCCAGCCATGAAATCATGTAACGCGCCAGTGGATAACCAGTTTCCTCGTAATCCAATAGCATTTACGCGTTCGAGTTGAGAGATCCACCAGGTGCCACCACTGGGGACTTGTTCGTCGTAAACAGCGTATTCATTGATGTTTATTACGTGATCGGTGGCTAGACCGGCGGAAGTGAGGATGGATTTGTAGGTTGCGACGGAGCTTTGCATGTCTCCGCCACCACCCTCCATGTGCCATGCGTATTGGGTTGGGATACTGCCGTTTTGGGAAATAAATGAGGCCCAGTCAGTCCACCAGGTATCGCCAGTATGTGGGGCGCCAGCAAGAGTGGGACCACTGGTTACGGCTTCGGGGAAAGCTTGTCTGTTGTACAGTATCAGTCACATATAATTCTATACATAAAGGGGGGTTTTTGAAAGTACAAAGAATTCTTACTGGATCTTATAATATCCTCTTCCCCACATCTGAATCCATTGCTCTTGAGATCGGGGCCAGAACGCATATCCATCCGGCTCATTCCAGATATCGAATACAATCCCATCAATCATGTTATTTGCTTTCATATCAGAGAACAGCTGTGCTAGGAAATTGTCGTAGTTTGACCAATCGCCATTGTCACCTGGCATTGGATCGGTACTTGATTCTGTGCTATCGGCACCCCATATATCATGGAGTAGGATATTGAATCTTGCTCCGTATTTGCGACAAGTGTTGTAATTGCTTAATGCGGATTGGAATCGAGGCTATCAAATCAAGTCTGTCAATCGTGTCTCATGTGCTACAGAGGATGGGATATTAGACTTGCAGTGTATGAAGCAACGCCACCACCAAGCCACCCTTTTGAAGGCGTTTGTGCCCCTCCAGCTCGACCAAAGTTAAAGCCAATGTCGGTATAGAAGTGATCCGGGATCTGATCCGGAGTGTCAGGAATACCGTAGATGAACCCAGATGCCAAGTGCTGTGGCTTTCCGGTGTTGGTATCGAGGTGCACGACTGCTGTTCCAGATACAGTAGTTCTTTTTTGAACGGTCGTTCTCTGGTCTATAGCTGCGCAAATAACAGCTTGTGCAGCGAGAAAGCTGATGAGTAGAGGAAATTGCCACATCTTTGTGAAACAAGAAAAATGTTTGGAGAAAGCCAGGATGCACGATGATGTTTCAAGAAGATTTTAATTTGGAGATGCGCTCTTTTATATTACTTTTTTCCAACCGGTCTTGGAGATTATAGTGATATCTATTGTAACATATTTGCCTGGGGTGCAATTACATGCAAGTTCAAGATCAGTAAGAAAGTTTGCCATAACTTCGGGTCAACAGGTACATCACTTAGCTCACTCTTCCCCGCATTCAACACGATCAGATGTGCATTGTTTCTTGCGGGGTCTCCGCACATTGTTCCTAAGTAGGTATGGTTCCTCGCGGCGGTGGGGGATTTGCCCGTCTCCGGCGGGGGTCGAAGAATCAAGGAAGCATGTGCAGCTTTGGAGTCCAGTATTCCAGTATTCCAGCATTCATATTGCAACTTCCACCGTGGCAATGATATTTTTGACTACTTGAGTAATTATTGCATCCATGCCGTCTGGGTCGGCCATCTTGCAGGCTGTATTATCTACTTTCTGATGACACTTAAATAAAGCTCTGTCCCAGCCCTTTGGATCGCCCTTGTCCATCAATCTCTCAAGCTCAACACCTCGAGCAGACTCTCAGTAGCAGCATCTATATCCATCATTCTTTGTGGTCCTCACTTATCAGCAAGGGAAGCTTGATCTCGAGGTTCTATTCCCACCTTTCACCATGGAGGAAAAAGCCACCGCTTTCCACAGCGAACTTCAACCGACAGTTTTCAGCAACGATCCAATCGCCAAAGGAAACAATGCACTTGCCCAAATAGCCGCCCAAGACGAGCACGAACTCACCGTCTGGCAAGCATTTCGCACGCACAAGAAAGCCATCATATGGTCCTTACTAGTCTCCACTGCCATCATAATGGAAGGATACGATATCGTTCTCATCAACAGTTTCTTTGCTCAAACCGCATTTGCCCGAAAATACGGCGACTACATCCCCTCCACCAATTCCTATCAAATCTCAGCATCGTGGCAAGCTGGTTTAGGCAATGCTGTGGGGATTGGGACTATCATTGGTGCTTTTGCAAATGGTTTCTTTACGCATAAACTTGGATATCGAACGGTTTTACTAGCTTCTCTTACTTCCATGGTTGGATTTATTTTTATTACGTTTTTTGCACCTAATCTTCCTGTTCTGTTGGTTGGAGAATTACTTTGTGGGATTCCGTGGGGGGTGTTTGCTACTATTGCTCCTGCGTATGCCTCGGAGATCTGTCCGATGGTTCTTCGAGGGTATCTTACTGTTTATGTTAATCTATGTTGGGCATTTGGTCAACTCATCTCAGCAGGTTTGCAGCAGGGGTTCTCGAATAATAATACCCAATGGGCATATCGCCTCCCGTTTGCATTTCAGTGGATATGGCCTGTTCCTCTATTTGCGGTACTCTTCTTCGCTCCAGAATCGCCGTGGCATCTAGTACGAGTGGGAAATCTGGAAGGTGCAGAAAAGTGTGTGAGAAGGCTAGATACTGCACCTGAAAAGGCAAAACAAACTGTCGCTATGATGGTACATACCAATGAGCTGGAGAAAAATATCGACGCTGGTACATCCTACTGGGACTGCTTCAAAGGCATCGACCGCCGCCGCACAGAAATCGTCTGTATGACATTCGCCGCTCAACCATTCTGCGGATCCGCTATGGGTGGTACGCCGACATACTTCTTCGTACAAGCCGGTCTCCCGAACTCCATCTCATTCAAAATGACAGTTGGTGGATTAGGCCTTGCTTCCGTAGGGACAATAGTCTCTTGGTTCCTTCTCGGTTCATTTGGTAGACGAACACTCTACCTCTGGGGTCTCGGCGGTTTAACGTTTGTATTATGGACAGTAGGCATCATCAGTTCGGCAGCCAAAGACTCCGTTGGTGGAAACTACGCACAAGCATCCATGATGCTAATCTGGTTACTCGTATACTACCTCACCGTTGGACCCATCTGCTACGCCATTATCTCCGAAACCTCTTCCACTCGCTTACGCAATAAAAGTGTTTGCCTTTCTCGCATTGCGTATTATATTGCTCAGATTATTACGAATGTGGTGAATCCTTATATGTTGAATCCCACAGCTGGGAATTGGAAGGGTAAAACGGCGTTCTTTTGGGGTGGTTGGGCGTTTACTTTTTTTGTGTGGACTGTCTTTCGGTTGCCGGAGATGAAGGGGAGGACGTTTGAGGAGTTGGATATTTTGTTTGCGAAGAAGGTCAAGGCGAGGGACTTTAAGAAGACGGATGTGGATGCTTATATTGAGGACTTAGATTTGTAGGGGAGAGGTGCGGTTGCTCTAAAGACGAAATCGTAGGAGGAGGATTCCACTATGGTCGATTTCTTCATTTTCCAGTTGTCTTTGGGATTGTCTTCTTTCGATCATGTTCATGACATAGTTCTCATAATCAATATTCAGTTGATATATGGCAGTCATAATGCGCTCATCAGCGTGTTCAACTTGATACTTCCTGCTACTGGTGAACATTATTCGAAAACACAAGGCAACTGCAGCTTTCGAAGTCAGCCTCTAAACAGCTTGAAAGGAACTTGAGAATTAGATTCAATGTGAGGGTCGTCGAAATAGACCCTAAGGAGAAGAGAGTACGATCTACGGGAAGTTGAGAGCATGTTCCCAACGGCAGTCGATGGAGAGCTATACAATGTAGAAAAGATAGCAATGCCAAAGTTATCTAGAAACTCCATTCTAGATTGGTTGAAAAACGAATTATCCACTAATATCTAAGCTATTAACGTCCTCTCGCGGCGATCCTATAAGCACTCATATTGCAATATGGAACTTGTTTGAAAACGAACACCCCACTCTTTCCACTTGCAAGGACCCCGTGATTTAATCCACCCGGATCTTAAGCATTCGGAATTATTCAGTTGCCAATTTCAAGTTCTCGGTAAATGTCATATGTCATTCAGAGAGGACAGATCAGTGATATTCAGCCTGAGTTCGTGGGTCAGGATAGCATGCACTCCATGTCCTTGCTCCGGCGGGGGCGGGGCAGCTTCTCCTCTCGCTGCAGTAATACAGGACTGAACTAGACTCATTCGCCTCAACATCAGGATCCGCTTCCAACTATCCTGGTCATGGATGCTTCGTATTGAATTTATTTGTTCCGGCGGCGGGGTAGGGCCTCTCCATGCCCCTCCAAGCTCTCCAATGCACATGTCATTACTCTTCTCAGTTTCACGGAACAAAATCTTCCTGAAGTCTTGCTTTCAGAGAACAAAATCCCTTCGCAAAAACACAGTTTCTTGGGTTCAATTCATTCTCCAAGGAAAATTCGGAGATCAATATGTTATTCGAAGAAGAAGGTCGCTTGGTCTTCCAGTACGACGCAGAAATATTGTGGATTGAACCATGGGGCAAAAATGCATTTCGTGTACGAGCCACGAAGCAAAGCACGATTCCAGACGAGAATTGGGCCTTGTCTATTACACCTCAAGCTGAATCCGGGTGTCGGATTACCATTGATGAATATTCTGGTTCTATCACAAATGGTGAGTGTGATTTTTCTTCGATATTACTCTTCAGAAATATCCTTCACGCTCGACGTTGCCATTTTGAGATACATGACAACAGTCAACTGATTGCTGAACTTTGCTCAACAGGAGACATCACCGCCACAATCAGCAAGCTAGGCAAGCTCACCATCACAAATGCAGAAGGCAAAACCCTTCTCGAAGAATACACACGCAACCGCCGCGACCTTCTCGATCCCAAATGCAGCTCCCTCGAAGTCGAAGGACGAGAATTTAAACCCCTTGTCGGAGCCGATTACCACGTCACCCTCCGACTCGAGTCTTTAGATTCAAAAGAGAAGATATACGGTATGGGCCAATATCAACAACCATATCTTGACTTAAAAGGTCTTGATATAGAGCTTGCTCATCGTAATTCCCAAGCCAGCGTCCCTTTTGCACTTTCTTCTCTGGGTTATGGCTTTTTGTGGAATAATCCTGCTATAGGAAGAGCGGTGTTTGGCAAGAATGTTATGAGTTTTGAGGCTGTTTCTACGAAGGTGTTGGATTATTGGATTGTGGCTGGGAATACACCGGCTGAGATTGTGGAGGGGTATGCTGGTGTTACAGGAACGGTTCCTATGATGCCTGAGTGAGCTCCATTCCTTTGAGTCCGTATAGAAGCTAATTTGTCCGACGCGTAGATATGGACTTGGATTCTGGCAATGCAAACTTCGGTATCAGACACAAGATGAGCTCCTTCAAGTTGCTCGTGAATACAAGAGACGACAATTGCCAATTGATTTAATTGTGATTGACTTTTTTCATTGGCCTAAACAAGGAGAATGGAAGTTTGATTCTACTTATTGGCCCGATCCAGGTAATTATTCTCTCCTTCACCCCTCGCTCTTGGTACTCACATACACTAGATGCTATGGTAAAAGAGCTTACCGAAATGGGAATCGAGCTGATGGTTTCGATTTGGCCAACCGTCGACAAGAAGTAGATGTATTCCCATCACATAGAAGAATGTATGAAGCACTCCACTAAATGAGGCTAACACAATCCCTCAGGTCCGAAAACTACCAAGAAATGCTTGAACGTGGCTACCTCATCCGCACCGACCGCGGAATCAGAACAGCCATGGATTTCGAAGGAGAAACAATCCATTACGACGCCACAAACCCCAAAGCAAGACAATACCTCTGGGACAAAGCAAACAAGAACTACTATTCCAAAGGTCCTCCCCCTCTTTCCCAAATGCACATTCTCACACAATAACCACTTTCACAGGAATTAAAATCTTCTGGCTCGACGAAGCAGAACCCGAATACGCCGTCTACGATTTCGACAATTACCGCTACCACCTTGGCAGCAACCTCTCAATCGGCAACATCTACCCCTCCGACTACGCACGTACCTTCTACGAAGGCCAATCAAAAGCCGGCCAAACTAATATCGTGAATTTGCTGCGCTGTGCTTGGGCCGGGAGCCAGAGATTCGGAGCTTTGGTATGGAGTGGAGATATTGCGTCTTCATGGGGAAGTTTGAGGAATCAGTTGGCTGCGGGATTGAATATGGGGATTGCAGGGATTCCGTGGTGGACTACTGATATTGGGGGGTTTCATGGGGGAGATCCGAATGATGAGGGGTTTAGGGAGCTTTTTGTTAGGTGGTTTCAGTGAGTCTATCTCTTTCTTGCTGCTTTTGATGACACCTCCCTTATTCTTCCCTGTAGATATTAAAAAATTCTATTCAATAGCTGATCCTTACTCTCTTGCTTTACAGATGGGGAACATTCTGCCCCGTAATGCGCCTCCACGGTGATCGCGAGCCCCGCCAACCCCAACACGGCACCACAGGAGGAGCAACCTGCCGCAGCGGCGCCGACAACGAAGTATGGTCCTACGGACCTACCGTCTATGAAATATGCAAGAAATACATGTTCATCCGCGAAGAACTTCGAGAATACGCTCGTAGTCTAATGAAAGAAGCACATGAGAAAGGAACACCGGTTATTAGAACGTGTTTTTATGAGTTTTGTGATGATGAAAAGTGCTGGGAGGTCGAGGAGCAATATATGTATGGAGGGAAGTATATGTGTTGTCCGGTTTTAAGAAAGGGGGTTAGGAGGATGAGTGTTTATTTGCCGAGGGGAGCGAGGTGGAGGGAGCTTGTGGGTGAGATGGTGTGGGAGGGTGGGCAGAAGATTGAGGTTGAGTCCCCGTTGGAGATGATGCCTGTTTTTGTGAGGTTGTGATAGGAGTGAAGCTCTGAATACTACCTCGTAGAAATCTTCGCTTGTTAAACTTGGATAGATACATCTTATTCAATATATACGTATTTAGGGTAATGGCTTTACACTAAGGACGCTAGATAACAAATTCTCTTGACCTTGTGGACAAATTATAAGTCGAGGAAATAGCCCTTAGAGAATTCACATTTACAAAGATGTCTGTAGTACTGATTTTGTGATAGAAGGCCTATTTATTTCGTGCTTTAAGGAATTATACATGGAATTAGAGTCGAGACAGAATACATTCGTCTTCAGTCTTTTGCCCGTAATTTTGAGAGTATGTTCTTCTTTGTCTTCGACTGTCTATGAGAATAAGAGCATCGCATAGAATTAATTCGTTGGTGCAGCACCTTCGGATGAGGTACAAAGTGCTTCAAGTTCACAGGACGACAAGAATGGTTCTGATTGCGACGAATAGTTCCAGCTGCAGAGGCTTCCCACAGAGAGATAATCAATTTATTATAGATAATTGTATATACTAAGAGGACAAGATCTGAATATCACAGTATAAAGCGGAAGAAGTATAGTGTGTGCTATTTGTATTCAGGGACGTGTTTGAGTATAAGTCAATCCTAAATTGATTTGAAACAAGTATAAGATCTCATTTCTCCAGCTACTAGTATACTTACTGTTCTATATTAAGCTGCAATCCTTGAGATCAAACAGAGCACTTTGTATTGTAGATATAATTAAATAACACTGTTAGGTTTAAAATTAGAAAAACATTATAACTCTATATAGAAAATATTACAACTTTATATTAATCAACTTATTATATTCTATATTAACTATCTAGTAATTAAAATAAAAATATTATTAGTTTATTATAAAACTTTATCTTTTAATAAAATATTATTTAAAATTATCCTAATTACTAACTAAAGTACCAGTAAACCTAATTGTTGAAATAAAGTCTGATTTACTAAGATAACTGGAGTGCTCGTCCAAATATCGCGTATATTCAAGCTAATCAAGTTACAGCCTCGAGGCTGACAATGTATGAACTCAGTCGTCAATACAGCTCAAGAGTTTTAAGTATCTGCCTTATCGCAAGTCTCATATAAAGACAAGCCTCGAGTTGACGCAAAGATAAAGTGATACAAACAGTGGAAGACCTAATAGAAGCTCTGCAGCACAAGAGCCCCGACCTGATACCAGAAAAGGAGTCCACGGTTTCCTACGGACTAGAGCAAGAGAGGATGCTATTTCTGTGCTTTCAGACTCCTCCAGTTGCTGCCTCGACTTCTAGGTTCAATCGCCACGACGTCGTACCCCTTCTTCCGACCTCCGCAATGCACGGACAGCAGCACGATGAATCCGTATCGGCGGTATCCGGCCTCAGTGATCAACTCGGTCCTGGGATAATAACACCTACGAGTGTACCCAATGCCGAAGTCCAATCTCAACAGCCAACTTCAGACTAGGGACGAATAGCTGCCGGTCAATCATTGTCGAACACTACTATCAAGACTCGGCGTGGAAACAAATAGATGCCGGCAGTTCTTCGCCTACTATTTCTTCTTCTTGCCATCGTAGTCATAGTTTCTATTATTGTTGCCCTGGAAGTGCTAAATTATATATCCAACCGAGATCAAGGCCTTGCGACCGCTGACCAGGGCCTACACTATCTTTGGATATATATCCCGTCATTGGGTATAGGACAACTTCTTTGCTTGTTTTATTACCCTAGCTCTACGCTAACTATACTGTAGTTCTTACATTGGTCGCTATCTTGTGGAACTGTCTAGTGTACTGGACGAAGCTTCTAGCCCCATGAAATTGGTTGACCCGTGACGAAAAGCAGTGTAGAGGTATGCTTCAACTCAACTACTTTGTTTCAATACTCCCGTTTGTATTGATTTTATTACTGAAATCTGGCAACTAGCTCGTGAGTCTAGGCATTCTTGGTCCGATTCTGTACTAGCTAGCTATTATTTTCTCGACCGGTCTTCTCAGCCTGGAATTTCAACCTATCACGAAGAGCATCTCCTTACTTGTCACATACGATCAGTTCAACTTCACATCGTCAGGAGAAGACAAAACTGACCAGATCAAAGACTCTAATACGCTTATCTAGGCGATTACCAGATATAACGCTTTATAGCCTCTAGGAACTACCCCAATATACGCTTTCCAGAGATTCAGCCAAGCCGCTGGGCTCGACGGTCGTAAGCCCAACCTATATAATATCTGGAGTAGGGCTGTTTTTGCTGACGAATAGCAGCAAATCGTACAAATACAACCTCTGTCGTCGATACCTTCGGGGCAGAGCTTTGTGACTGCGAATCATATAACTGGACAATGCTGAACGAATCCGACATATCCACCGCTGTGGACACAGATTCAAACAACGGTATCTACTACAGAGTGCCTTTCCGTCTTGTGTCGAACTCATATATTGTGGATAATCTGGGGCTACAGTTTCGTGCTTCCAATACAGTCACAGACAAGGACTGGCAATCCTACTTTGACCTGAATTACCCCTGGGTTCTCTACCTGGATTACCCCGTCGATTATGAGGATAAAATAGCAGGCTTGGGCGAACACTTCCAAGAATATGCAATCATCTCGTCTATCCTCCCAGTCACACTACCCGGCAATATGTCTGGACAAGGGCATCCCCCTCCGTTGCCAAGAGGTGCTAACGACATATCCATTGAGCTGGAACACTTATCTGGCCTAATATTCAAAACTCAATACCTCAATTTTTAGTACCTGCTTCACGTTGTTGAACGAGACACGACCGCAGACGAACTTGACTAGCTTCAAAAACCTGACGTTGCTTGCCGATGTCTCAAAACCCGTCTTTCGTGCCCTATTCGCACAAGCGGCCAAATTCACCTTTATATCACCAGCAAGTGAAAACGCCACGACCTACGGGAACTTCACCGCCATGGAGTCCCGACTCTGCGTTCAGGAAATGCCCTTACGGGTAATAGAAGCTACCTTAGTTTTGCTCTTAACTGTCACATTTGGGATAATCCTATTACGTCCTCGCGCACCACCGCGGAACCTAGGGTCTCTGATGTCTTATCTTTTGGTATTAACTAATAGTTCCAACTTCTCGGATATTCTAAGAGGCACAGGTCGATTCTCAGACAAGATGCTGGGCCGGTATCTCGATCGCTACATATTTGAATCGTGTGGCGACTCAAACAACTTTACGATTCAAGTCAACGCCAACTTGGCCAATATTGAGGCGAATATCGGAAACTCCGGTTCCGCGACGGCTCCAGAAACAATTTCAGCTGCAAGTACTACCGAAACATCGGCTTGTCTTGAGAGTCGCAGACCGCTGCAACAAGGACCCAAGGAGACTTGGTGGCATCCACTCGGGTCTAAGCTGTCCTATCAGATACCTGTTGCGGGCTCTATCTTATCAATTATTGCTGTGGTGGAGATACTCTATCAGTATTCTTCTCGTCACGACGGACTGGCCGATGTTTCACTCGAAGGGTACACCAAGTACTCATGGGTCCTTATGCCATCAGTTACAATGACCGTGATAACTCTTCTGTTAGGTGTTGTTGACGCCGCAGCAAGGACAATCGATCCGTTTCGCCAGTTTGTTGATGGAACAGCCGCATTTGACAATCTTGTCTTCGACCCGATGGCAGGAGTAACTGACGTCACTTTACTTCGCGCACTCGTACGCCGATACTGGCCTCTTTCTTTGATCATTATCATTACGCCTGTTTCACCTATTCTTACGATTATCACCAGTGGTCTTTACGCGCCAATTCCGGTACCAACATGCAGCGCAATCACTCCCAGGTATCTAGATTGGTTTGACATCAGAGAAAGACCGACTGGGAATGGCGGGTATTCGACTGGTGAAACATACAACTATGCCGGGATAGCGGAAGTTATCGAATTTAATAACGTGTCCTTTCCACGATGGACGTATGAGGAGTTTGCCTTCCCTACGACGGACTTCGCCTCGTCATCGCCTGAACCGTCACAGGGACGTCAAATAAGGGACAGAGGCACAGCCTACAGGCTCAACACACAAGTACCGGCACTACGGGGATGATTCAATTGCTCGCTTGACAGCTATTACGACCGCCACGATGTTCACATGCATACTCATATGTCGAATATATATATGGACATTCCAGTCCAGTGCACACCGGATACTCGGTCTTGCTACTGCCCAAATGCAACGAACAATACGCTAGCTATATGGATAAATAGCCCCGGGACTACCAGTAGTCTGATCGATACAGTGGATACAGTGAAAGGCTACTTTGCCGACAACATCATACCTTGGGACAGTAGAAGAGATGCGCCGAGCAACAACACCTGCAACCACAATTTTACGCATTCCTGGTTTGCAGTTGGCCACGCCTCTCAAACTGACATAGCAGATGAACTCTCTGTCGTATATTGCCAACTGTACATTGAGGTGCTATTGGTTAATGCTACATTCACTATCTCTCACGGCTCCGCCGGAATCGAAATTGATCAAGATAACCCACCGCATGAGGTCGAGAATTCCGGCCGTCTATACAGCAGGCTCTCGAGTATCACCGTTCCTCCCAAGACCCTGACAGAAGGTATGACGGGCTTTGGTCAGTTCTTCATCATGCTAGACAGTGGCCGTCACGGGACACCCATCGCACTACTCAACGGCCGGGATAACGTACCAAAGCTACTACAGAGCATGGATCGCCTCTACGGCATCCAGATGGCACAAGTACTTCACTACAATCACCGCAGCCCAGACGTCTTGCCGCCGGCGAGCATTCTCGCCGAAACTCCCATCCAAGCCAACATGACTGACTTTTCCGGACGGCTGCGGTTGCAACAGAACTTGATTTCCACACGTCTCCTTGAGGTCGCGCTCGCGGTCATGGTGATCTGTTTCATTGGGGCGATGGTGCTCACCCCTCGACGCGGAAAGATCCTGCCGCGGGACCCTTGCAGCATCGGTTCGAAGGCTAGTTTACTTGTCGACGGCGGGCTGTTGGACCAGATTCCGGAGGAGCTGTTGGACTCATCGTTGACGGAGGAGGAACAAAGAAGAAGAGCGAAGAAGTACGAAGGAATGACTTTTAGGCTCATTCTGGCTTCTGAAGGTGAGAAAAAGCTGTGTAGACGTCGGTAATAAAGTTCTCTTTAACCTTTGCCGATCTTTTGTTAGTTACAAGAACGTTTTACAAGCAGCTTATAATGAAAAATAGGGTTTTACAGTATATCTATAAGATTAGATATATAGTTTAGATAAAATTAATTTTAGTTAAAATATAAAGTTCTACTATATAATAAAATTTTATTTTATTTTATGTTTAGTTTCTTTTCACAAAAACTATATAAATACTTCTAATTCGTTATAATATTTTCTATACTTCTATAGATGAAATACTATCGTTTAGTATATTAAAGGTTTCGGAACTTATAGGGTCAGGCGACGAGAAAGAGGCAGCAAAGTCTTCAGAATATTGATCTCCCGAGCCAGTTATATCTCCAAATATAGATACATTTCCAATCAAAGGGCCCTATAGCAGCTATTAGTCAGTATTCGCCGTCCTTGAAAAGAGTCATCGCTTACAGGATAGATAATTGTCCGTTGAATGATCTTCCACCGACTGGTCACACTGTCCTTGATCCAGTTGTCTTCATATGTACCCCAGCCCCAGAGCGCCTAAGAGTGTTAATGGATAAGTCAATAGGAATCACCGTACTTGATTTACAATCTTACCTCCCCATAGAAGTCCTCTGTACCCCAGTGGCTAGCTGTGAACTGGGTAGCACTTCTAGCAGTAGTCCCATCATCAGAGACATCGATGAGCATAGTTGTAAGCGCATGTTGGCTGGTGACCTGTGCCATAGATGCCTTCAAGCCCACCTTAAGTGCGGATAAGGGGTGAAACACGCCAATTAATGCAGAGTAGTTTGCCCAGACATTGTCGTAGAACACTATATCGAGTTGATCCCATTGCTTGCCATCAACGATAAAAGCATACAAGGCGAGTGTTTGTCGGATCTGTAGGGTATTGACATAGTCGTGACACTTGACAACAGCGGCAAAAGAGGAAGGTAATGCCTCAGCTTCTAGAGCAGCAGTTGATGTACCAACTGGAGGTTTAGACTGCGTTGATGCTAGTGATAAAGTCGTAAGAAACGAGGTCAATAGATACGTGAGAAGTACCATGTTTTTAGAATATCAAAAAATCGGAATCAGTCAGATAGAAGCAATGAAAACCTTTGAAATATTCAAAAAATCTCAAGTAGAAAAAGGGTTAGATTTAGACTGCCAATCAGTTAGTCAAATGACATTGAAAGTGACAGGTACACGGCAGACAAATGGATTATAGAGAAATCACTGATTGCTAAGCGAGTAGGCACGGCCTCGGTAACGGAGAGTTGGATCAACTCCGCCTCCGGAGCATAATCGGCAACGGGGTTCTTGTCGGATCAACGCTGCATCTCGCGCATAATCATCTCATAAATATCAGTATCATATGGTAAGGTACCACGGATTTGAACCCCTTATTACCTTAAAACTATCTGTATTGAAATCTAATTAGCATAAACAGGAGAGCTAAATATCTAACTGACACATGGAATAACCGTGGTACCGAGGGAGGGACCGTTGATTTCTTGATAATGAGTCCCGGTGTGGGGTTTACTTCATGGAAATTGTACTGTGTCAATGATCTCCGTATCATCCCGACAACAGCCTATCTCCAGAACTTCCATCCTTCCCGATTTTCCTCTACTCCCACTCCAACCAATTGTTCGACACCCTGAGCACCGATAGCATTTTCAAACTTTTCTTGATCAATCTCTTTGCCACCATCTTCATCCGTACCGTTAGGGAACACAGCGGGCCAAAGCACCCCAATTCCGTCAGCACCTAAGATAGTCTCATATTTCTGAAATCCTTCTGAGATGAAGTTCCGCTCCAGCTCTTTAATAGTTTCATCTTTGACACCTGGTCGGAAGAGTGTAATAGCACATCCACCACCCCCAGCACCAGTGAGTTTTGTCCAGCCAATATCCGCATAATCTACGAGCTCGCGGATACGCTCTAGACGGGGGTGAGAGACCCCTAATGACACCAGGAGTCCGTGATTAAATCGAATTAAAGTTCCCAAGTGTTCGAGATCGTTGTCACCAAAATCAGTGGATTCAATTAACTCCAATGCAGATGTCGTAAGCTTGCCAATTCCATCTAAGATCCACTCTGTCAGGATAGGATGATTGTTTTTCAATGTTGTTACTTTCTTCACCTGCGCAGCAGTTGAGCGTGGTTGTCGTGTATCAACGAGAAGGAGTCGCAGTTTTGGGAACTTGGTGAGACGAGTGACGGATGATGATTTGAAGTCGTTTCTTTGGAATATCACCGCCTTTCCACCCGTAGAGACCGTATTATCCAGCCCACTAGGATCTCCGTGTGTGCACAACTCGCCTACAAATGCCCATCGATTAATGCGCTCAATCTGTAACTCTGCTTCCTCGGGAGGCTGATCGGGATGAGGTCCCGTAAGGGCGCGTATCTGAAGGAGAAACGCTGCACTCAAGCAGACGCAAACACTGGCACTGCTACCTAGACCGGCGCCAATTGGAATGGTGGATCTAAGAGTGTAGATGGCTCCAGGACTTTGTTTAGAGCCCAATGAGAGGAAGAGGTAGAGGAAGGCGGTCGCAGATCGTACATGAATTTTCCGCTGCTCGTCTGGAAGGTCCATCGACACGGCCTCTGCGTGCGGTATGATGGCATTATAAAGTTCGGGATCAAGGGATGTGACGATGGAATGATAGAACTTTCGTTTGGAGGGTTTGTGAAAGATATCCCAAGGCAAGGTGGCAATTTTCCATGTATGATTCAATCCAATGTCTCTGAAGTTCAGGTTGATAGTTCGTTGGGATTTAGAGAGAGTGGTAACAAGGAGATAGGATCTGAGGGAGATAGCTGCAGCAATGGCTGGCCTGCCATATACTGCTGCATGTTCACCGAAAAGAATGGCTTTTCCTGGCGCTGATACCATGAATGCGGGCGCCATTGGCGACGAAGTTTTTCTCCCCATAGCTCTGTATTGTAAAACCGGTCGATGGTGATTTTGGTGATAGTGGTGGTTTTTGAGGTCGTTGAAAGAGCCGAATGTCGTCTCTTACCACAGCCATTCCAGTGCTGACAGACGATTAGCTGAACACGATCAGGGTTCTAGAGTATGTGATCACTTGTCAGTGGCATCTCCGAACTGTAAGTGTTCAGTAGCCGAGACGGATGAGTTTCAAGAGTCGCCTAGTGGTTTAAGCTCCCGACTGAATTGTTCTAGGAAGCAATATCGCAAAAGATCCATGGTAAAAGTTGATGACAAAATAGGCTCAAAACTCTGTTACTTCAAACATAACTGGACGGGACCCAGCCTTAGGCTTCTCAGTCAATCGAAGGTTTCTCGGTGGGATCGAGCTCCGGATTACCGAGGTGGTCGATGAACCTTGGTGCCATCCAGCTCACCTAATTCAATAGCCGACATCGATTCTGATCAAGCAAAAGTCAACGTCAACTTGTCTATAAGTTAGGGAAACTAATGGTTGTGGAGAAGTCCAGGGTCTTCAAGCTTGTCTAGTTCGGGCATATCAATTGCCATATCTGCTGGCATTCCCTTATAGCCAATAATTGCCAGACGCAATAGCTTACCATAAAGCCAATGCCACAGAAGGCCTTTCGACTGACATTCGGGATGTTGCCCTTATTGTCAGATTTCCGTGTATGATTTTCAGTGGATCAATGGACAGACTGCCCCCGCGAATGTTGGATATACCACTCGTTAACTACCAGGACTTGTTTAGTTTGATACTGGGTCTTGGTTTGTGATTACTGATAATAAATTTATCTTCAGCTTTTGAGTATCTTCAGCTATCGATCGCTTGAATGCGGCCTTTTAATGCCTGCCCATGCAACAGACCAAAGTTGGTATTTCGCAATCTTAACCTTTACCAGATTTTCATTTGATATAATGTGAAAGCTCTAAAAGTGATAATACTTCTAAAGAAGTGATAATTTAAATTTATATTCAATTTTATATATTCTCTTTAAAACATAATAATTCCATATACTCTCGCTTATAGTCAAGAAAACAAGTTTGAACCGAAAACAATTGTCAACGGGGCTCGGGTCGTGCTCCTGCTCCTACGCAGCTTCGGAGCAGGTGCAAAATCCATCCTCTCCTCCTATCTTCGTCCTCGGCAAATAGCTAAAATTCGGGATTATTTTGGCACGCTCGTCGCAAAGACATTTCATTTTGGTGGTCGCTTGTGCTTGCTGTAGGCCGTTGCTTGACTCGGGCGCGATCCACGAAAGATGGACTACTCCGTAAGCAACGCCGAGGTTATATTGCTGAGTCCTTCTGAGGTTGTCGAATGTGCCTTCCGCAGGACCTGGCGAATAGAACGACAAAGGCTAGATGCCACATGAAAGCGCGATCTTGTATTTTCGGACAGCACAGTCGAATTTTAATCCTTACGATCATAGCAGTCATACCAAGGCATTCTTGATCACAGATCTCTAATTCAGTATATACCAATACAGAGAGACAACGGATAAAATTGAAAATCACTCTAACACATACTTGTCATTCAACCTAAGAAGCGATCGCATCTCCGCAACACTACCAGTCTTCTCTCTTCAACCGAAACCCCGCCTTACTTTTTACAATGACCCAATCACTTCGCCCTGTGTATATCGTCTCAGCCGTCCGGACTCCTATAGGGTCATTCGAAGGGTTTGTAGAACTCCTTAGCAATTGGACTATGGATATTGAACTGGAATCTAAAGAATTGAAATAGTTCATTATCATCTCTATCGGCTGTGGATCTAGGATCTAGAAGTATTCAAGGCGAGTCAACCCAAGATACGCTTTCCTCGACATGCTCACATGTAACTTTAATCTCGTTTAGGTGCTCTAGAACGCATTCCAAGGTTAAAGGCCGAGCAAATCGAGGAAGTCTTTTTTGGCAATGTCCTCTCTGCGAAGTGAGGAACCCCTCAAATTGCCACATTAGAGGGCTTTACAGTACAATTTTCAAGCTTCATTTATACTGACTCTTTCTTCGCATAGCATCGGCCAGAATCCCGCGCGGCAATGTGCGCTGGGTGCCGGGCTTCCTGCGTCAACAGTATGCACCACCGTGAATAAAGTCTGCGCATCGAGCCTCAAGGCCATCATTTTAGCCAGTCAAACAATAATGACCGGCAATGCTGATATCGTCATTGCGGGCGGAGCTGAGTCTATGTCGAACGTTCCTCACTACATGACTTCATTGCGAAGGGGCAAGAAATATGGCAACGAGGAACTCATCGACGGTATACTAAAAGATGGGTTAACCGATGCTCACGGCAAGCATGAGCACATGGGCGTCCTCGCCGAGCAATGTGCAATGGATCACGGCATTACCCGGGAAGACCAAGACAATTATGCAATTTCTTCCTACCAACGGGCTCAAAAGGCGACGGATACCGGTATTCTGAAAAAATTCATGATCCCTATTGAGATCAAAGGCAGCCGTGGAAGCCCGAGTAAAACGGTCGACGTGGACGAAGAGGTTGGAAAGTTGAACATCGAGAAGCTCCGAATGGGACGACCTGTATTTCAACCCAATGGAGGCACGGTAACGGCAGCAAATGCATCTCCTCTGAGTGACGGTGCAGCCGCACTTATCCTCATGTCCGAAGCACGTATGATAGAGCTGGGTCTCAAGCCTCTCGCCAAAATCCTTGGTTGGGGAGAAGCAGCTACTGACCCTACTAAGTTCACCATTGCTCCGGCCTTTGCTATTCCCAGAGCCTTGACCCATGCTAATATGAGTCCTGAACAAGTGGATTGCTATGAAATCAACGAGGCTTTCTCCGTCGTTGCATTGGCGAACGCAAAGCTCCTCAACCTCCATCTCGATAAGGTCAATATTCATGGAGGTGCGGTTGCATTGGGACATCCATTAGGTGCATCAGGAGCCAGAATTGTGACGGACTTGATAGGAAGTTTAAAGCAAAGTGACGGTAAAATTGGCGTCGCCGGGATCTGTAACGGAGGTGGTGGGGCATCGGCACTTGTCCTTGAGTTATCATCGTAGAACGAGTAGTTATCCTGTGAATTATTCTATTGTGCATTTGTTCAAATGCCCCTAGATTCTACTTAGATTAAGATACAGGTTTCATCACGAGGTTGTAGTTAGAGAATGCTTGCTTGGCTTTGCAGAAATTCACGATCTCAGTCAAGTAGTGTCAGGGCTCAGTCGACTTATACTTCTCTACCAACGACCACTCCCGTAGGTTCATGCAACTCAAAATATTAACCCCGGCGTATACACGTAAACAATAATTGGTTCAACGTACAGTTAATGTTATAATTTCTGCTTTTTGCAAGTCTTCAGCTAAAACCAGATCTCGATTCTTCGATTTTACCCTATCAAGCTTCCAGCTCGAGTAGGCCCTTTTCCATGACTCTGCTAACTCCCGTCTTGAGTAATGAGATGGTGGTTTCATCGATGTCCTCAACATAATTTTCTCTAATCTCCTCCAATATTCTACTAAACGTCCCTGATACAGTATCGCTATTCTTCTTTCATAGAATATGACGGCGTTGGATCCAGCGTCAAAAGTATAGGCAGCAATGATCTTCCCTGCAGCAGAGTTGATAACCTCTACCACTTTCATTGCGGCTCGGGACACGTCATTTAGATAGACTATAGGCGGCGAAGTATCAAGACACGTGGCGTGGGAGCTATTGGATTCCCTCATAGTGACGTTGCCAAACGCTTCGAAATTCTTGTCATGGATAGCCTTCTCCATCTGCTTGATCGATCGTGGGACGACCGTCTCTGCCCTGGCTTGGAACAGCTCCGAGGTTGCAACGTTTCTTTGCATTCCCAACGTACTCTAGACGTTCTTCTTTCTTACTTTCACGATGAGAATAATCTCAGATATCTCAGGCCAATGGCTGGCGGGGGCAAGCTGAACGGCAATCGAGTCGGAGCCGTTTAGTCTCTCCCCCATATTCCAGGCAACATAGCCCCCAAAAAGAAACCGACAAGCAGAACCAGATCCTCGCCGGGCAATACGGGACAGTACAGTTGAATCCCGCGGGAGATCGGACAGATCCGCCACGACCCGGACCAATGCTGCCAATCCAGCAGCCGAACTGGCCAGCCCAGCCGACGTAGAGAAGTTGTTCTCGGAAATTATCCGCAGTGGGAAATGACTAAGCTTTGGAATATCCGCATTTTCTTTCTCGAGCTGGTGACACAAACTGCGCAGCTCGCTGAAGCACCCTTGAAGGCGTGTACCCGAAGTATCTTGGTCAATGCCATTGAGAACCAAGGAATCTGGGGCTTCTCCTACAGAAATATCACAAACAGCTGTTGTAATCGTACGAAGATCCGATTGAGAGAGTGTGACTGATATTGAACAGTTGGTTGGTAGATTTGGGCTCGCATCGCGCTTTCCCCAGTATTTACAACACCACCCATAATTAGTTTTGGTTTTTGACGCGCGGTTACTAGTACGAAGGGGACTTTCATACTTAACAACAGCTGTATTGACCGGAGCCGTTGTCGTCGCCTGGTACACAGTCGTGGTCTCCATCTTGCTGAATATATCGTTGTAGGACTTGTTCCTCAAAGCTGGATCATACTCTATCTGTCCTTGTATTCTTTATCCTTCTTGAGTTTATCATACTTTCAAAATCGAGAGCTCACACAATATCATCAATACTACGACATACTCGAGAGCCTTCTTCATCCTATATCGGCATCCTACTTGAGGAGGCACGTCTTCGGGTTGTAGGAGCAGATGAACAGCCGGACAGAACTTAGACATGGAGGGCCGCAGTGCTCTTTCAGAAGCCTATCACCGATCACTTCTTGATGACTGGTGTATACTCTGAATAGTAGCCGTTTCTTATCACAATGGGGACCAAACAGGCTTCATTTCAAGGCCTTCTTGCCGAGCTTGTTGAAGGATATCTTGCATGAGGCCAAAATTTATGACCTGCTGGCGGCAGCCGAGGACTGGCTTAGCTCTGTACGTTCTTTAACCTCATGTTTGGCTTCATTAAGCAATGCTGACTATGGCATTGTGCCTTCCCGGCTTTGAAGACTAATGTTTCCAGGTGAAAATGCAACCATGGCATGTTAGGTCACGACACGGTGGCCGAGCTTGTAGTCGAAGGCCCCGTGAGAAAACGGCGATATAAGCAATATGTCTGTTTAAGCTGGACGATCGAATTTCTGTAGAGCTTCATTCTCGTCTCTGAAGACATCATGGACAGTTTGATCAAGCGACGCCGACAACGATAGAATCGCGTGAAAGATTTCAGATTCCTATGATCCACTGAGATCCAGCCTGCACGCAGGGTCTATATAAACTAGATAGTTTTCTAGGTATACAAAACTCCATTCTCAAGTCAAACTAGTACTATTAACTGCTTAATGGTGACTGTCTTTTTGTTCGCAATATGCTTATCTTTTGATCATCCGAGATCAACAAAACTGTCTTTGGAATGTGCACCGAGCAAACACACCGACCATTATACCTTATTCATGTACTTCTCCGACTCCGTCGCCCGCGCAATATCACCCCTGAATATAAAATATTCCTCCGCGGTCATGGGAGTATATTTGTTCGGGTTATCCTCTGAGACACAGGTCGGAACGGGCTGGATCACCGTTTTTAGATTGAAGCCGAAGAGGAACGGGGCCGAGTATCTCGCCATACCGGACTTGTTGATAACGCGGTGCGGTGTAGATATAAAATAGTCGTTGGTCTGACGCATGAAGCAGTCTGCAATGTTCATGACCAGCGTGCCTTCAATGGGCTCGGCTTCGATCCATTCGCCGGATTCGTGTAGTACCTCGAGCCCGCCAGCAGCATCCTGGGCGATGATGGTAAACCATGTAAAGTCAGTGTGGATGCCCAATCCATTCTGATCGTCCCTCGAGGCCTCTTGGTGAGGATAGTGTAGCAGTCGCAGATTTGCGTCGGGAACCTTGATGAATTCATCAAAGTAATTTTCATCAAGATGCAGAGCCAGGGCAAAGATCCGTGTCATCTTGCGCGAGAAGGCAAGTAGTTGAGCGTGGTATTTGAATACTGCATCTCGAAAGCCCACTGGCTCTGTTGGCCACAAGTTGATAGATGGTTCCTTGGGGCCAACATGCTCGGGATCAAAGTTGGCATCATAGTTGCAGTTGAATCCTTCATATAGATCTGCCTGTTATTAGCTATGTTCTCCTAAGAGGTGAGCTCGATTATTTGTTTATCACCTTTTCTCTTCTGCGCTGAAGGATTCGCAGCAGCCCATTCAAGAGGGTGGTACCCAGCAAAGCTCTTGCCCAGCTTCTGAGTATACACCTCAAGCTTCTTCTCCATAGGCAACGCGAAGAACTTTTTGGCCTCTTCAAAGCAGTTTTTGAAACCGTCCTCATCCACTCGCTGGAGTTATTTTGGTTAGTTCTCGATATGTGTTCAGAGAGCGAGAAGACTTACGTGGCCGGTGAGATAAAAAAACCCATTCTCATGGGCAGCCTTTCGAACTTCCTCGGCCACTCTCTTACGATCTTCGAGTCTGTCACTGAACATGCCACTGACATCAATGATTGGAAGCTTGTGCTTGCTCTTAGAGGAATCAAGTTTGACCATATGCTTCCGGCCATTCTGGAGAGTGATGGTGGTAGTTTGCGACATTGTGGGTATATATTTAAAGAATTTAATTGTGCGGGCTTTCTACTCAATCAATACTTTAATGTAACACTTTAATAAGTTTTGAGGATTTCAATTTTCGTATCGATTTATACTTGATCAATTGCAAGAACTTTGATATATATCTTGATTGACCAAGTCTAGTCAAAGCGCCTCGGGCCGTATATAATAAGAGTCCGAGGGATCACTAATCTAGTATCTCCGAACTATTTTTATTTACAATGAATTTATAGGAACCTCGGATAAACTTATAAAAATTATTTATAAATTTATTTATTAATTATTTAAAATATAATTTTAAATATAATTTTCTCTTTTTATATTTTATATTAATTAAAATAATTAATTATTTTTAATTTTTTAAATAATAAATAATAAATATTATATATCACTTTAGAATATTTATATAAACCCTGAATTTATAAACTAACTTTTAATATCTAATATTTAAATAATATATTTTAAAGTGAAAAATAATAAAAATACAGTTTATAAACGGTCGCAATACACTAGGGCCGAGTGTGGATATAGGCTTCGTGTAGGAGTATAATGGATCAACACCGAACCGACGACTCGGATTATGTTCGAGGCAGAGATTCCGAACTGTAGTAGATACTTCCACTTATCACTAATCCTTCAACTACACCCTCCCTGATTGAAGACACCCCTCCTGAACATTGTTGAACTTCTGTGACTGCTGTGAATCCTTTTAAGACTCCCTAAAAATCATCAAATTTTATCGAGCCTTCGAATATACCATCGGCGGATAGCAACCATGGCACCAAAGAATGTTGGTATCAAAGCTATAGAGATCTACTTTCCAAACACAGTATGCATTTATGAGCACCCCTCTTATCAGTTTTGAGTCTGACAGCTTCAAAAGTGCGTTGACCAAGCAGAACTAGAGGAATTTGATGGTGTTAGTAAGGGCAAATATGTTATTGGCCTTGGGCAGACGTGTATGAGCTTCTGCAATGACCGTGAAGGTAAGAAGAAAAACCACAGGTTTCCATGTATCAGATGAATATTTACCGACTTTAATAGACATATATTCTATCACACTGTCGGCGGTATCGTCATTGATGCGTAAATACAGCATTGATCCACGGGATATTGGCCGGCTCGAAGTGGGTACGGAGACATTATTAGACAAGTCGAAATCAGTTAAGAGTGTATTGATGCAGCTCTTTTCCCAAACCAACACCAACATCGAAGGTATAGACACGATCAACGCATGCTACGGTGGTACCAATGCACTCTTCAACGCGGTCAACTGGGTCGAGTCTTCATCTTGGGATGGCCGAATGGCCATTGTCGTGGCTGGAGATATCGCCGTATATAGCCAAGGCCCTGCTCGGCCAACTGGTGGCGCAGGCGCTGTTGCTATGCTCATCGGGCCCAATGCACCCATTACTCTCCAGGGTGGTATCCGGGGAAGCTACATGGATCATGTATATGATTTTTTCAAACCTGATTTTGCTAGCGAGTACCCTGTTGTCAACGGCCATTATTCACTCGAGTGCTATACGAGAGCTGTCGATGAGTGCTACAAGGCTTATAAGAGCCGCGAGGATATTTTGGCTCGTGAAACCAGTACCCGACACACCAAGAGTGTTACCAATGGCTATAATGGCCATGCTTCTGAAATACCAATGGGATCAATTAACACCAATGGCCAAACGTCTAAAGAAGCAACGAATGGTATCAACGGCCACACTGAAACATCTGCGAACGAGAATAAGAACAAAAGATTTATCACCGACCGTTTCGACTTCATGTGTTTCCACTCCCCGACCTCCAAGCTCGTGGCCAAGTCTTTCGCCAGACTGGCTTATATCGATTATACAGCATTTCCGGATCATTCCAAGTTCAAGGATGTGGATCCATCCGTCGCCACCATTGACTACGAAGCGTCGTTCACCGACCGTCGAGTCGAAAAAGCTTTTATGAGCCTGTCGACTGAAGATTTCCAACGCTGCGTACAGCCCAGCATGACGTGTCCTAATATGTGCGGAAACATGTATACAGCTAGTTTGTACTCCGGCTTAACCAGTCTAATCAGCAGCGTGGAGCCCAACGATCTCCTCGGCAAGGCGGTAGGTATGTTTAGCTACGGGTCCGGATTGGCTAGCACATTATTCTCGCTCAAGGTTGTGGGAGATACATCAGAGATGCGATCTGCTCTAAACCTTGGGCGACGGTTAAAGGAACGGGTCGTACTATCCCCAAAGATGTACGAGGAGGTAAGTGCTTACGACTCCTTTTGCTATGCTTGAATGCTAACGGTAATTGCCTAGGCAATGTCTCTTCGAGAGAAGATCCATTTAAGAAAGGATGCTCAGCCAGTTGGAAGCATCGAGAACATGACAAAAGGAGCATATTACCTGACAGGTATTAATGGATGGAAACGCTCGTATCAAGTTGTTTAGATAGTTTAGAAATATTAGACTAGAAAAATTAAATACTATTTTACTTTATAAAAATCTTTTATATATCGGGTCGATAATTATATATAAGGATTTATAATAGAAATCAATATATATATAATATGATATTTATAAAATAATATACTATTATATTTTATATTTATAATAATATATATATTAATAATAGAATTATATAATTAAAAGATTTGAACTTTAATAATCTATTATTATAATAAAGTTTTTAAATAATATTACTAGGGAATTGCGGTGCAATTGAGAGCAGCTTACTTTTAGTAGGTGACGCTCCGCTGGCTCTCCGGGGGCCACTGCCGTGGAGGCAGACTATTTGTATACTGCCATTTGCCATGCCATTAGCCATGCTATAAGCCATGCTATTCGCTATGCCATTCGCTATGCTATTTACTATGTCATTAGCCATGCCATGAGCCATGCCATGAGCCATACCATATGTCATGCCATAAGCCATCGTATAAGCCATCGCATAAGCTATCGTATAAGCCATCCCATGAGCTATAGTATAAGCCATCGTATAAACCATACTATAAGAGCCATGCCTCTGGCCTCAGGCATTACTGATTTTGATAGGGTCGGCATCAAAAAGCACCGAGTGTACTTCAACGCCCGGCAGTAAAAAAAAGGTATTTACAACTAATCAGAAGCTTAGATTTATATTATAGTCCGTGCGAGTAAAATTTACAACAACCCTTAGAACAGAGGTCACGTGCGCGGGCCAGAATATTAAAGGTAGCAAGCTGCCGATAAAATTATTAAAAAATAAAAGTTTATATTAATAAATATATTTATTAATAAGTTTTTATAAATTTTATTATTATAATAATTTATATATATTAAGTTTATTATATTAATGATTTTTATATATATAATACTAACCTTATTATTTAATTCTGAGGTTATTACTTTTAGTAATAAAGTAGACTTTTAAATATATCTAAT